>KK119965.1:158444-193437 GCA_000611955.2 Stegodyphus mimosarum | reverse complement strand
GGGAGATATACCTTATATACTCCCCTTTTTAAAGAGCGACTAGGGTTTTAGGGGACCTAGTCGCCAAATCCTGGGTGTGGAGAGTCATCATCCACAACCCTTTTAGTTCGGGCGCCACTGTAGAGACATCAGGTTTTTACGAAGCAGGAGTCATGAAAAATGAGCAACGCCTTCGCCGGGAATCGAACCACGGACCTCTCGGTTACGCGTCGAGCATGCAGACCACTACACCACGAAGGCATGCGAAGAAGGCGGGAGAAATACCTTATATACTCCCCCCTTTAAAGGGCGACTGGGGTTTTGGGGACCCAATCGCCAAATGGCGGTGGTGGAGAATCATCATCCACCACCTCTTTTTAGTTCGGGCGCCAGTGTAGAGACATTAGGTTGTTTAGTAGCAGGAGACATGAAAAATATGCAATTCCTTCGCCGGGAATCGAACCACGGACCTCTGAAATACCGGCTCAGTGTGCTGACCATTACACCACGAAGGCACGCTAAGAATGTGGGAGATATACCTTATATACTCCCCTTTTTAAAGAGCGACTAGGGTTTTAGGGGACGTAGTCGCCAAATCCTGGGTGTGGAGAGTCATCATCCGCAACCCTTTTAGTTCGGGCGCCACTGTAGAGACATCAGGTTTTTACGAAGCAGGAGTCATGAAAAATGAGCAACGCCTTCGCCGGGAATCGAACCACGGACCTCTCGGTTACGCGTCGAGCATGCAGACCACTACACCACGAAGGCATGCGAAGAAGGCGGGAGAAATACCTTATAACATTCAGCTACAGTAAAAAATTACAAAACTGAAATTAGTTCAAAACAGTGTAAACAATATTCCATTAAACTGGTATAAGAATTTTTAATTAAGGAATTTTATGGAAGATTTTAAAAACATTTTCTCTTATATAAGATTTATGCCGATATTGTTTACGCTGTTTAGAACAAATTTTGTTTTTGTTTTACTTTTGTATATCCGAACATAAGTTTTTAATTTGATTTTAATTTTGAATTTATATTAATATATAACGAAACAAACATAGCTTATGAGTTGGTGGCGTAGGAGGCTAAAATGTTCATCCATAATGATGAACAAACTTGGCAGCTGAGACAGATTAAAATATTCGCATTTATTTCAGTAAATATGTTGCGACCACAAACATTTGTGTATTCTAATTCGTGCCTATTTGAAAACGTTTCTATTTTGGATAGCTTTTCGGTAAAACGAGAAGCAGCAGTATGTCCAGGCCGAAATGCAGAAAGCAAGTAAATTGTGTTCAGAATGAAGTCTCAATTCTGAATGAGTTAGTTCCGGTTCTCAGTGCATTTAACTGGATAGTTAATACTGCTTAAAAATTATTATTGGCTGTTTGGAATTTTAGTTCCATTTTCGTCTTCAGCGACACAATGCAGAAAAAGGTATTACTATTTTTAAAAATGACACAGTGCAGCAAAGGATATTGCTGTCTTTAGACTAGACGGGGAAATGCTCAAATTAAATTTAAACATTACGGTGCTAATTTAAATTACATTTTTAATCTTTCTTACATAGCTCTCCCTTCAACGAGAAAAAGACTTAGTGACACAAAAGCCTTTTGAAAAAAGGAACGTTAAAGCAGTAGCAAATGTAAAGAAATGTAAATCAAACATTTTGACCAATACAACTAATTAAATAATTGTAAAGTATAATTTTTAATATAAGATGCTTTAAATAAATGTCATTTTTAGATTCCTATTGACTTTTTCAGTGTTTCAACCCAAAAGACTTTCTGTTTTAGCGTCCACATAATCATTATTCTTCACGAAAGATTTTTGTTCTCACAGAGTAATGAATGAACTCACAGAGTACCATAAATAAAATCTTTAACATAACCATTACTTATTCTAATTAACTGAAACACATATAAAAATTCATGACGCTAATTTTTATATTGATAAATTATATTTTAGCAGCACAGATATAGTAGGTTTCATAATGTTGCAGAAATTATGCTTTCAATCTTATTATCTTTCACTAACAATTCCTTATTTTACCAAACTGGAAGGCTCGCAGTACTTCTAAATAAACATTTCTATCAGCAGGGCACTTGAGTATCTACTTGAGGTAAGTGCTGTGTTTGTTCTGCGCCAGTGACTAAGATTTGCTATCGCAGTTACTTGAAAATATCAAAATATGAAGAAACATTTATTACCAAATTAAAATTAATTGAATTGTACTTTAAATTCTTAATTTTAATTGCATCCTTCCCCTCTTCAAGGCTCCATATTGCTACATGTTACATCATGCTTTTTCTTCAGTAACCGCAAAGAGACTTTCGCACAGTGGCTGCTCAGGATTAAAACAAAAATTTTCTAAATCTATAAACACCACTACAATTATTACTCATCACTCTGCTGTTCAGTCTTCCAAAGAAAGTCACGTCTTTTCGCTAAGCTTCATTTTCTATTACCTAAAATGTAAACTATATATGTAAAAATTGGTTAGCATTCCCCTAATGTTGCACCAGTTTAAGCTAAAATGCACTTCTGAAGAACTGTTCCTGTTCAAAATAAAATCATGTTTTAACGATTAAACCAGTTGTGATTTTCTTTCTGCAGCAATTTTCTGAGCCATGACTAAAACGTGATTGGTTTTCTCTAATCATCTTTCTCTGATAAGCACGTACCAGCCAACTATTATCAACATACCACGACTGAGAACATCGAAAATATCAAAAGCAAAAGGTTTTTTTAAAAAAAGTAAAAGTGGAGTACAATATGCAAGTTTACAGTTAATTTTCCTGTGAAGGTCCTAAACATTTAGAATCTCGAATAAAGTCGCACACTAAGGTAGTACAATTAAACATTGGGCAATATGAAAAACTTTGAAAGTAACCTAAAAATGAAAAATGAAAAATGAAAAATTTTTAAATGTTGTTTTGATCTTCCAATTTCAACGCTTCAAACAGAACTTATCAAGGGAAAAGTGTTTTGAAGCCTTGTACCATGTTGATCAATGAGTTTCGAATATAGGTTCGTTCCTCTGAGACATTTCAGATTAATGCGCAAAAAATTCGAAAAATGTTCTCAATTTGGAATCCATCCTTTAGAGTCTTTCAAATGCTCAAATCTTTTCCCTACCTATATTTGCAACTCTTAAAAAAATATAAATTCTTATAAACGCAAAAACTCAAAACCCAAAAAAGATAAGACGCATAATTCAAAATGATTAACATAGAAATATATATATAATTCATAACTATTTCAACTGAAATAGAAATTTATTCATAAATCAAGCATTAGAAAGTATGACGTGCACTCAATTGGTGTCTAAGAGCCTACAAATATTGGTAAAATCTCAATCATTTGGTGTGTTGTGATGCAATTTGGTGTGAAATAACTGCAAATAAAATTTGACGAAACAAAAATTTTTAATCATACTTCCTAATGAACATTTTGACAATTTTGACAACCGAAATTGATTTGCTAAGCCGGATTCGATTCACATATTTTAATTTACAATTCATTAACTGGATCTGTCGTGGACAAAAAACATATTTACAAATAAACATATATCCTAGCTACAAAATTATTATTTTTTCCTTTTAAAATACATTACCCTACATACCCCAGTAATATATTGAGATCACAATAAGCATAAAAATAAAAGCTTTATTCTCAAGTACAAATAAACAAAAAGGTTTATCCAAAATGAATATTTACCATTCAGATTAAATTCAGATTTACATAGTGACTCTACAACAAGAAGAAGGTGAAGGGACTTACGAATGCCGACTTCAAGGTTACTCACAGTCGAGAAACAAACAAATTTAGTGATGCAGTACGATGAACATCTGAAACCTGCCCTTAACACAGTCACTTATAGTACATAACACAGTTTGATATTGCTTTCGATTGTCCACGTGATTTTTCATACAGATAGATTAACACAGTTCGATATTCCATGTATCTGTAATCGTGTCTTTAGGCTTCGGCAACTGAAGCAACTGCCAAAAACATCGCACAGCTTTTTTCACCTTTTTCTCAGGTGTTTTATAATAGGTTCACACACTTACTCATTCCATAACGCTGCTCATCTTCCTTGAAGTCGAGACTGCTTCGCAAGTTTACTCCTATCTCAGATAAGCTGGAGAGTCATCACCGGATTATTGTGCATTCTCTTCTTCATTGTCACACTATATATTTCTAGACATCGCCAATAAAAAGCTCTTTCTCCATCCACTCCGTGCACATCTTATAGCCAGTGATGTGATCTCTCGTTGTTCGTAAACTGTCGAAATCATTTCTTGAAATCTAGGAACTGGAACACATCATCTCCGTCTAAAACTGCAATCTCTACTCAAAACAAGTGGATGACGAAATCTCTGACCACTCAACTCAAAACCGGTAGCCCAAGGGTAAAACTCCAGCCGCTATCTTCAACAATATCTACGTCTTTTTTCTTCTTCATTTTTGCCAACTCAAAACTAGCACCTGACGAAAACTCTCACCATCCAACTCAAACCAAGCAGCTCAATGAAACCCTCCTCTCCCTTTCAACCAAATCATCTCTTTTAAATTCTCGCCTAATTAATAATTATACAGCAAGGACTGACGCAACCACTCCTCATTTCAGGTGATACGCTGTCTGCCACGACCTTATCCCAGCCAAATAACTCCGAAAGTTTTTGAGTAGGCGCCACATATCCTTCTTCTTTAACGGCGTGCGAAACCTCAGGGTACTTTCATCTTCCTGAGAAAAAAAATCGAAAAATATCAAGCACCAACAAAACGTTTCCTGCGATAAATAATACTTTTGTATACATATTCTGTTTGCATCTCAGATCAAGCATTGCATAACAAAGACTGGCACCTATTTTCATTCAAGTCTATTTTACAGAAGAACCCGCCCGCACAATAAACAGTCTAACATAGAAAGCTTACGCATAACCGCCGTAAGAGTCTTCATCGAAGCGCGGTTTCAGCAGAGCATCCACTGGCTAAGATCTCATTAGGGAAACTGAAACAATTTTACTGTAACTAGAATTCACACGTTAAGCAAAAAGATCCTATTTTTTACCTCTTCATTCGTATTTAAGCCCATATTTTGCCGACCAATTTCCTGTCAAGGAATACTCAGAAAAATCCATGAGACCAGAATTACTACTTAACATTCCTCCGGGGCTAGGGAGAATTTTTTTTTCTGAACGGAACGAAATAAGAAAAAAAATTTATAACTCCTTCAAATGCATAACAGGTAAGTCCCATCAACTCTTTCAGTAGTAATACAAAGGAACACAACTTGATTACCTAAAAGAATTAATAAAATTGTATATATATACATGGGTTACGAAACAATGTTGCATTTAAAGTAATGCTTTACATTCGCCGGTACTGTGTGAGTCAGTAACGAAGATATAAAAAAGGATCTAATTTCAAGAACAACATCATCACTGTGATCTAATCCAAAATTCAAGTCGGGGACCTGTCCATCTCTACACGAACACATTTGACTCAAATTGACTCAACACTCACAATAAGTGACTTTAACACCCAAAATGACATAATAGATTAATTAAAATACTAGCAGAATTTAGTAACCTTAATTTTATTTTGTTGGCCAAGGGGTTCACATCTAATGTTTTATGCGTTCATTTATTTTTTCTTTCTTTTTTAAATACCTATATTACTTCAACCACAACTCTACTTTCACTGATTCCAATTTTCATTACTTGACGAAACAACTAATGACAATTTTACCATCCACCCCAATGGAGCTCACGGTAATGCACTAAAATTTCCCTAAAGTATTCTAAGCACGGATAAGAAAAATCTCCCTGTGTGGAAAGTTACTGAAGTGACACGCTACCAATTCACCTAGTTAACATGCGGACGGGTTACTTCGGAAAGCAAGAGAAAGGAGGCAACGATTGATCTGCTGTGATGACTAACAAAACACCGAGTGAAATTCCTGTCAAGAAATCCACAGTTAGAAAAACATGCGTGTGAAACTATATGTCACGCTATACAAGTACTAGTTTTTAAAGTTTGGTACTAACGCACATCCTCTTGAATGTCTTCCTTTTCACGCAGGCTCGGATTCAACAATTCCGTTACCCAAGCAGAATTAATTACCCTGCAAACTTCAGTTTACTACTCAATCTAACATGTGTCGAATGTCATGATTTTTAGCGACTGTCATGATTTTTAGCCTCTAGGCCATATTGGGCACGCGTAGCAGAAGCCCTTTGTTACATGTCATTCACCTACTAATGTTGTGAATGCCTTCCCCTAACCGTCCTGTTCTATGCTGTGTTCCAGACGACAAGACATCACTGGGATGACGATCTGGCGAAGAAGGCAGCAAACAACACCCAAGATGAAGCGATTGTAACACTCCTCCCAACATCATACGTTAAGCAGAGCATTCAGGAGCTCATGCTGAAAGTGTGGTACGAGAGATGGCTCCTAAACATCAAAGATCGCAGAGCGTTGCTTTTTTTATCAAAAAAAGGCTATAGAAGCACGTAGCAGCTCCGCTTCATTGACACATTACATCACTGGGCACGGTCCAATTCCAGCATACCTGCACTGCTTCAAGGGCTGTGACACGGATCTGTGTGTACGCGGCAGGGAAGGAAAAGTAGACCACTACGTATTTGACTGCACTCGCACTTCAAGATACCTTAAAGAGCAGCTGCCACAAATTAGTCTGCGTGGGCCGCCAACAGCAACAACTAACAGACCTGCATAAAATAAAATTTATGCAGGTCAGACATTACATATCGTGTCACTGTCTACTCAGCCAGGCCAAATCATATGCAGCCTGCTCCAAATACATTCAAAACCCAAGTGTCCTACAACAGCGGAACGCTCCCCCACTTTCAACATGGTTAAGCATATTCGACTTTATTTAGTTCTGTATTGATCAATTTGTTTATACACTTACCAGTTGCTCATATGTTTAGGTAATATGTCCTTTTAGATTACCTTACGCGCCAGCTGAAATTTTAACTTTGCTTACTTAAGGCTATTACAGTTTTGTCTTTCCTTGATTGCTCAAAGTGAAGCGTGTGCTCAACTTTTTTGTAATTCAGTTTTATGTCATCATTAATATGTTTCCAAGCTATATTCGGTCAGTTCAACAGAATTTATTTCGCTGTCTTAGCCCTTACATCTTTCAACTTGC
Organism: Stegodyphus mimosarum; assembly: GCA_000611955.2. Lineage (NCBI taxonomy): Eukaryota > Metazoa > Arthropoda > Arachnida > Araneae > Eresidae > Stegodyphus > Stegodyphus mimosarum. The sequence goes on along the minus strand of KK119965.1, from coordinate 186,269 downwards.
TGGCGTCTAAACTAAGTATTGCTAACATCCCAACCGGAGGCCAACTCACATTGAGCTATGATCAATGACACTGTGATGTCACTAAAAACTGTAGGTATAAATACAGACTGCATACTCGTTGTTGAAACTTTAATCATCGTTTGGGCAAGTTTTTTAAAATTTTATTTTAAATCTGATTGCTTTCATCAAAGAAAGTAACGACTTTCCTAAAAAAATTATAAAATTATTTATAAAGTTTAATTTCACAAAAATTTTAAATAATATTTTATTTAAAGTTTAATTGTTCATTCGATATTGACGTAAGGTTATTCTATATTATTTTCAATATTTGTTCCTTCCTTACTGCTGATAATCTTGAGAGCACGAATAAGATAACTAACAGAAAATAAACCTGCATTGTTTAGTTTCTTAATATTTTTTTATCGTTCTTAAGAAAGAATTCTTCTGCTGTTTTAAAAACTGGGGGATTTTGCAAAAAAGGGATAAAAACGCAAAAAAACTATTTCTCGACATACGTATTATATCACATATAAAATGAAATAAAACTTGTAATTTATACGAAGTATGAGAATATCTCGCAGACACAAGACTTCGTAAAAATAAACAAGAGCACAAATTCTTAGATATGAAAACCTGATTAAAATAGATATATATAAATATTTATAACATAGAACAGACTTTTAGTACAAATTGCTTTTAGGCTTTAGAAGCATTTAGAAATCTTCCGGGATGCATTCAGAGTATTTAGAAGCTGGGCATTATCAGCACAGTCATTCGCACTTGGATTTGCATTGTTGATAATTATCAAGACAGAATATATCGTCAGGAAATGAGGTACAAAAGACTCAAGCTTGAGTGGAAAGCAAAGACCAGACGGTCGATAGGAATAGTAAGGAGTAGAAGGATCAAGATGAGAATGCTGCGGAAACCATAATTGCTACATAAGGCGAGGAATCCCAAATCACAAGAAAAATCCACAAACAAGATCAAAAGGAGATCCCAGAGGGAAGAAGAATCAAAGCCAAAGAACTCCAATATAAGTTTAGGAAGAAAGTTGCTTATTGTAAGAGACGGCAGAAAGCCCGGAAAAGGCTTTCATGCATTTGAAGATTTGCCTTGAAGTTCGATAGATTCCCAAGAGTATAAAAAGGAAGTGAATCGTTCAAGGGCTGTGCAAAACCTTAAGGATACCAACTGAAAAAATTCAGTGTGTTATTGTTACGACTTTATTCTGGGAAGAAAATGAAAATCGAAGTAAAATGATGATCACAAATCTTGGAAAATAATTTAATTGCTGAGCCTTAGGAACTGAAAAGAAGATGGGTGCATTTATAGTATTTTGGCTGTTTAAGTGAGAAAGAGCTTGCAGTTGATGTATTCCTTGTGCAATTGAGTTACGAAAAAACTTCCAAAATTTTTACTGGTTTAAGGAAAATCCTTCAGAATATGGCTCTCAATATTAAAGATTACGAGCATTTGACGCAAATTCATTAAATACGCAAAAAAAGTTTTTTAACAGCATCGTATTCAAATTTCAAAATGGAAATTGCTGGGTAGTAATGAGAAGTAAAAGGTTTGATAATTCGGGGTTATAAAGATATTGTTTCGTATTTTTCCCATTCATATTTTTTAATTTACTAGAAAACTAAACATTTTTCCGTTTGGGATTGCTTTATATAGTGTGTCAGCATTATACTGAAGTGTTTACTCTCTCCAAATTATTTTAGAACATCAAAGAAGTATTTAAAGAAATCGAGTTTATAAAGTAAGTGCAAATATAATATCAGTCTTGAATCTCTTGAACGTTTTTGAACATATATAGCATAGGATATATGTTTCCTATATTTTGAATTAGGTATCACTATATAGAAATGATAATTTTTTAAACGTAATGCATTTTAACAGTACAGTCTTCTAAATAATGTTGCGTCAGAATATTTACGTATTAATAAAGGAGTAACTCCTTTTATAATTAAGTTAAATGAATTAATGAATTCGAAGTTTTATGACCCATTGATCGAATTAAATGTCGTTAACTTAAATTAGCTTAGAGTTAGTTATCTTGATTAGCAAATATATTCACAGAGCATTAGCCTGAAGTTGGACATCAGGTGATATTTTAATATTCGCAGTACAGAGCGATAATTAAGTACAGAACCTACTTAAAATAAGGCAAGTACTTAGTTTATTTCCACTAAGCACTTCCTTTAAAAAATTGCTATGAAATATCAGTAGTAAATATTTTAAAAATCTCAATACCCAGTGATAATAAATAAATTAATTAGCATTTATAGAGAAAAATTACGGATTATAAGATATTATAAACCTCGAGTTTGTTACTGTGTTAATGTATGTTCTAATACTTCAGCATGAGCTAAATAGATCTCAGCTAAATAACCTGGGTACTGCCAGGTTCATGTTGTTTAGGAATCACTTATTTATATATCTGAAAACACTAAGCCCAGTTCTTAACATGTTAGAAGTGAGATCAAAGGTTTATCTCCTGACACTCCACTACCGAGTTAAACTTTATTCAAGTTTATTAAGCTAGTAGGGTTAAACCCAATGGTCTAGAATTGTTGGAAGTGTAATCACGTTTCTGTTGCGCTAAAGCTCTTGACGATAACAATTCTAACCCTTATCTCGAGATTCTGGGCTAAATTAGATTCAAGGGAAATTCTCAAAGAGAATAAATTCTAAATTCATTCACACATTTCACAATTATATATGCACTCAAATTTGACTAAAATCTCGGAATCCATAAGATTAGTAAGTCTTCTCTTTGCTGAAGGGGAAAAGGGTTGCTTCATTTACTAAAACAACTTTTATATTAATGAACAGAAATTGCTCATTTTCCCCTAACGTGGTAAATGGTTGAAAACTTAAAGGTTAAAAATAATAAAATGTAAGATTCCTATGAATTCCATTAGAATGTAATTAGGACTATCCACATATTCCATCACATCTTTTATCCTAAGTGAAATATATAGGAACATAGTGTTCCATATAGTTTTTTTCTTTCTTACGGTGTTTATAATTGTGCCCAAGTTAGCCTTGATATCTTTTTGTGTTATGTACAACCATTACGTTTGATCAATGCAGATAACCTGCAAAACGGGCCTTGTCCTCGCCGGATTCAAACACCACACCTCCCTATTGCCATCCAAACGTACTTTCCACTTACAACACAAAAGAACGGAGGAAATATATTATATACTCCACTTTTTAAAGGACGATTGCCAAATCCTACTGGTGACGATTTAATGACCGCCACCTCGGGCGCCGCTTGCAGAGTTATCAGTGTATATCAGTAGTCTTCAAACTGTGATACTTGGAACTCCGGGGTTCCGCGAGTCAGTTTCCAAGGTTCCACGAGACAAAATAAAAATTCGATAAGAAAATTATAAAGCCCTCACACTACTTAACTAGTGTTTATTAAGTAAAACATATAAATATTTATCTAGTTATAGATTAGTTTTAAAACTTAACCAGTGGCCATCGTATGTCAAAGAGAATGAACGTGCAGTGCTCTGGAAAACTGAACAGTTTGTTAATGGAAAATGAACTGAATTAAGATGGCAGTGTTAAAAATTGTACAGTGGAGACCCTTTTTCAAAAGAAGAAAACTGTAAAAAATACTTTCCTAAAGTAAAAACTAAGTATAACTGGATAACAAATACGTTCTATTACTACTGTAAGGGAAAAACTTACCGGTATATCAAGAGTTCGACGTTAAAATCCAAAGTTAAGCAAGAGTTGCTCCTAAATTTTTGTTGTAGATTCGTGAAGAATACTAGAAGTTTCTCACCTGGCTATAAACATTTTAATGCTATTCGGAACAGAATATTTAAATGAAAATTCTTTCTCAACATATGTGGCAACAAAAATATACAAGCAAATTAAATGCAGAATACGAAATGTGGCTGCAACGGCAATATAGCTAGACTTCAAGGAGTTTGTGTAAACAAATGCAAGCAGGGCGCGTCACTATATATAATGCAAGCCACCTGGGGCACCTGTAAATACTATTAAGGAGTAATTTAAGCTAACTTTATTTTAATATATTTGAATAAAAATAACAATGCTTTTCTTTAATTATGTTTAGATAAATACCTATTCTTTGAATATCTTTACATAAAACATATTAATTTACTTTAAATATTATTTTAGGATCCATTTTTCTAATAGTGGAAAGGGGTTCTCCTAAAAAGCCTTATAGCTCTAAGGGTTCCGTTAGTCGACAAAGTTTGAAGACCACTGCCTCATATCAATGCAGGGACCATGGAACATGTGGTATGCCCTCTCTGGGACTCAAACACTGGACCTCCCGATTGCCATCTGGACGTGAATTCCAGTTACGCCATAAAGGCATTCGGTAAAGGAGAAGAAAATACCCTATACTCTCTATGCCCAACTTACAGAAAACAGAGTTTTTGAAACAGTGCAAGGTTTACTCCTTGGCAAAGGAATTCAAAAATTGATGGAGTTTTTATTGTTTCCGTGTTTAATTTTTCTCTACTACCTCGAAAGTTTTCAACTTGTCATAGCTTGTCAATCATATTATCAGCAGCGTAAAAGCATATATGTATGCCACAAAATATTCCATAATGGAATAGTAGAAGAAAGGAAATAGTGTATAAATATGGATATTATTTATAACATATAGGAAGTTCAAATCATAAATATTTGCATCCTTATTTCATTGTGATTATATGAATTACAGTAGACACCATTTAATATGATCGCGTTTGTCCACGACTATTTTGTTAACATTAATCGAATGATAATTTTGAAAATTGAGAAAAAACATTGTTCTTTGATGGCGTTAAACTAATTTAATATAAATGTAACTAGAAACATATAAACAGTTTTTTAAATTTTATTTGGGACAGTGGATTGTCCGTACTATTTGCGCAAAATTTTATTTATGAACTGTTCATAATAATTGGGAAAATTATTTGACCGATACTGTAACCTTAATCTTAATTAATAACTCTTATATTTTGTTGTTAATTCTTCACCTTTCTGTCGCATCAATGAACAGTTGATTTCTACATCTTTTTCACGAACATCTGTAAACCAAACCTTAAATGCTTTCTCAACATTGTAACATTACCCGCTATGCATCCGTTTGATGTCTACATTTAATTTTTTCCGCTTGTTTACAAACAGTACCTTCATGATTCTCTAACATCTTGCATAAGAAACGTTGAGAAGCATTTAAAGTGAGAAACATTTGTAGAGTCGTTTGGTTATTTTGAAGCAGGAGACATAAAAAATGAGCAATACCCTCGCCATGACTCGAATCTAGACCTCTGGAATTCGCGCCGAGTGTGCTACCGTTACAGGTGTACCAGAGAACAGAGGCTCCATTTCCTGGCTGACTAAATCGTCTGCCTCACATGGATTATGGCCTCTGCCTCCAAGCATTTATTTTTCAAAGCAAAAGATACATTGGCAAACAAGACCTTCCAAGACATAGCTATGAGTCTATTATACAATTGTTACTACAAATACACTTTTCAAAATTAAAAACACAGTGAAAGAAATAATAAAGTCAAATACTTCAACTTCTAAAATTCAACATTCATATTAAATGAACCTCAAAATTATAAATTACAATCAGAATTATATCGAAAATTACAATATGTAGTACTATTACCAAATCACAATGCAAAACAGAGAGTTCAGAAATGTGAGACTGATTATAATTGATTACATAATTTTCAAACTTACACTATGTGTTATCTTATTGGATCCAAGTACCAAAATCAATGCATAATGAAATATGCTACCAGAATTCAAGTACCGAAGCTAATACAAACTTTTAAATGCAACCGTAATATACAAGTAAAAAAAGCATTTATAAATACAAGTATATTAATTCAACTAATTATAATACAATTCTTAAAACAGTATGGCAGTAAGACCCATAAGACTAATATTAACGTATAAACAAAATTAAGTATAAACAAAATTAACAATATATACTGTACATTAGCATTATAAATACAAGTATAATAATTCAACTAAATTTCCCAATACAGTATGCGGAAAAACCCATAAAATTAAAATTAAATCACAAGAGCATCTATTGAAGTCGAAAATTAAAATGACAGTGTCTGACAATGTCAAAATGTTTCGAGACAAGATAAAGTAAAATCTATAATATCCACTATAGAACATTAACCTTCACAGTATCAAGATTAAAGAACCATTGTAATTTGTAACTATAATCAAGATTCAAAGTAATAACAACAATCAGATACTAATTACCAATAAACAGTACTGATCAATGCTACTGTAAAAGAGAATAAAATTTACATCAATATTAATCATGTCTCTAAGACCTAAATTAAAGAAGCATAATGCTCAAAATATGATAAAATCTAAATTCAACATGATTTTGAGGGAAGCCAACAAATTGTTTACAAATATAGAGTTATCATACTCATACAAGAAAAAATAAATAAATAAAAAAAATCACTAACCAAATAATCATATAACATTAAATAAGAATTCTCTGAGGTATACAAACAAAACATTGCCATGGAACACCAGATTATTCAACAAGCAATAGATACATCCATTTACAGCCTAAAAAAAATAATCTCACAAAATAGATACAAAAATCCTATTGTCGAGAAATATACCGATTAATATTACCTACTGATACCCGAGTTAACTTTTTGACAAATTTGCATAATTTTCAAGAATTTTTTTGTTTCGCTAGAATTGTTTAATAATAATTCTGCCCATTTAGTTTTATGCTGGTCTGATGGTTTTTTCATATGAAAGTTACTAGTAAGCTCACAATGAAAAATAAAGTGGTCGGGATCTCCCAACATCCCACAAGTACAAAGGTCAGTGTCACTAAGTCCAAAACGATAAAGATATGAATTGAAGGGTCCGTGACCGGAGAAGAACTGAGTATGATGATTTGATAGGCTGCGTTGACTGGCATGAGTCGCCCTTTACCCAATCGCCATGTCCTGGTGATGACGAATAATTGTCTTTAACCTTTAGTTAATAACCTTTTAGTTCGGGCGCAACTGCAGAGTGAACTGTAGGTTTATTTGAAGTAGGAGTGTGAAAAATGTGCAATGCCTTCACAGCGACTCGAACCTGGACCTCTCGAATACGCGTCGAGTGTGCTTCCAGTTACACCACGAAGGCATGCTAAAAGGAGGGAGAAAATACCCTTAAGGTAGTAGCCTTCCATTGACTCTTTTTTGAGAGCTGGTCTTTGACGTCTAAGAAGTCGACATCATCGCTTAGACTCAGATCGTTATGCCTTTCGATAATCTCCATGATAAAAATAGCTGAATATATTTAAAAAATATAAGCACTTCCTAGAACAGAATACTCATAAAGTTATAAAGCCCAAAACACAGAAAAGGAAGTTATTGGAGCGAAAAAACAGTTAATTTAGAATACAATTTCTTTAAATTGGTTATTCCATTAAATGTTGCTAAACTTGGAAAGCGGATTCCTTGGTAAATGGTTGACTTAAATGAAAGTCAAGCTATTTGGCGTCTTAATCCCTTATGTGGCGCCATTTTGCTGTTATTTGGCAATTTCGTTGCTCTTTTGACCTCAATTGGTGATTTTATCTTTTATTTGGCAAATTTACTTTTGTTAAAAAAGTTAAATCTTTAATATTTTGAATACATTAACCGACTTTTTTTATTACAATAAGCAACGCATTTTTCATGCTTTTGTATACAAACGGGCGGGACTTCAGCAATTGAATAATAGTATCCGAATGGTAATATTAACCGCGGTCATATTAAATAGCGCCTATTGTATTATAAAAATTTAGGAGAAACATTATCCAATTTACTGTTTACGCAATCATCTGTTTTCAAAGCTCTTTCCTTTCGATAAATCTCAGCAAGACAAAACAAGATTTCATTTGTATAATTTTTGCAGAAGCTGAAGACTTTTATGCGAAGTTCTTTTTACATATTTTATGTTATGTTAGATCACTCTAACTTTTCTCTTGCAATGTAGGGCTTCATGTTGTGTCAGAAGAGTGGAAACCAATGACAAATTCTAGTAGTAAAGGTGTCAAAAAATGGAAGTTCTACTTTTTTTCCTTCGATTCTGTGAGATTGGATTTACATTGATCGCAAACCTTACCTTTCACTCATCGTGGATAAGACCACGTGACAATATCCTATGAAATGAGAATACGTCGAAAAATTCGATCGCTTTTGAGCTCTGAGATTGTTCTTTCCATTTTGTGGCATTATTCTCTTATTTTATCTGAACATTTTTGTTACGTGCTAATTTTATTCTAAGCTAACTTTATTTTTCTTCTGTCATATCTAATATTTAAAACATTAGATGACATTTCTTCCTGTTCATGCATGGCGTTTTATAGTTTCTTCTATACAATATGTGTCGGAATCGCGACTTATATTTCTGTAATAGTTTTTTAGAATTACTGAATTATTTAGGGATATTTGCACTTGCGATTAACGGTATTTAACTAGAGGAACTGATATAATGAGAATATTCTGGATTCATTTACTATTACCTCGAATTAGAAATAATCTTCGGTAAACTTCGAAACTGGTTTGAGTATTTTAGGTTTTAAATTTCTAGCGGAAACATTGTAAAACACTTAACGATTAATGTGTGATGACATAAAATTCCGATAGACAATTTGTGTTTTTAATTATGAGACACTAATTGTAGGCGTTATAACGCTTGCACGAATAGCTTGAATTTATTTAACGAATTACCCTACTACGTTTGTATTTTAATTTCAATTAAACTTTTACTGCAGACGATGCATTTCCTTTTTAACCTCAATAATATGAAGTGATTATCTGTCAAACTACTTTCAGAAGTTTGATAACTGATCACGTGCTTCTAGCAACTCATCTTAAACAACAACGATTTATGTAAAACTGAAATTCTTTGTATAAGTTAACTAAAAGCAAGTGTTAATTCCTTTGAAGGGGAAAGGAGTTCAGATTAATTTATTCTCAACAGCACATGATTAAAATTGAAGAACTTTGCGCCAAAATGCTCTTTCGATTTCTCGTAACCCATATTCAGTCACTTTGTTAATTCAAATGTTGAAAGTGAAAACTGTAAAAACTACCTAACTAGTTTGAGCCGAAAGATTGCAGCGAATCAAAAATTAAGAAGAAAGCATTGTATTGTTGCTTGTTAACGGGCTCGTAATGAATTGGACGCACACAGAACTAAGGATAGCTTGATAAATTTTATTTTCCCAAAAGAAACAATTTGCAGTTCTGAAACTTTCCTCAAAGTACTATTCTTAGTATGACAGAGCACAATCAGTAGTTACTTCTTCACACTATTAAGAAAGTTAAACACAATGTAATGCAAAGCGCCTTTAAAGAGCGAAGCGATAGATATCTATAATTCAAAAGAACTGGGAAGACGTTTAAAAAAAAGAGATGGTTTCCATCTCAGCTTCGATATAATAGCTTCGCAGCTTTGATAAACTTTTATATGTAGGTCATTTTAATTATCCTTATTATTATATGATTTTGTTTAGTTGCATTTATCTCAATTCTGGGTTCCAGATTAAAAAAACACAGTTATTAAATTAGGGTAATGGCAAGGTGCTTTGTACCGCACTTCCTTCGTGTGAGTAATTTAGATCGAAAAATTCTCCACCATAGAGTTTTAATGAATTTAATTACGATTTTGGATGAATAAATTATTTACAGAAAGCGATATGATCTTCAGGCAACTGTAAATATGCGTTTTTTCCTGAGGTGATGTTTCTTAGCTCACATGCATTCGGTCGTAATAATTTAATAAAATATCAGTTTCAAAATCATATCCTTTACTTTTACCCAAATTAAATAAATATTTTTCAGGTAGCTAATATTCTAAATGAAAGCTTGACGTCAAAGTCTGTTTCTCAAGGCTTTCCCGAATGTTAAGTAAGCTTATTCCTTTTTTTAGAATTACATTTTCCATCGCTGCATTTCTAGTCATAAATCAGTTCTGTATTGAAACAAACAGCTGTAAGCTGTTCTTCCTTATCATGTGCTTTCATGGTGCAACTGAAAGCCTGACCGACCACTATTCCGTGATGTACGGAATCAACAATCTGTAAAAAAAGGTACACCAACCCCCGTTCTGTTATAGGTAGAATGGTAATTCTTGCTGAAATGAAAGGGCTTCTCAAATGCAACACTTTAGTTATTCACATTTGTTTGTAGCTAAAACCTATCTCGTGATATCTTCGATCAAAGTTAAAAATGAGAACGCTAACTCCGGTTCAAATACAGGTAAAAAAAATTATTAAGTTTCAGAAAAGAGCGCAAAAATTAATTTTTAAATGTTTAGAGAAAGCTTTATATTTTCTTTAATTTCTCATTAATAACAAATTAAGTCTTTAAAGTATGTTATGCATTTCATGTTGAAAATACTCTCTGCTTTGGCTTGTTAAAAACTAATATAACGTCATTACATAAAACAATAGTTTAATTCGTTTTAAAACACCATGGCATAGGACCACAATCCATCAAGAGCAAAATTATTAGTTATATTTTTAATCGACAGGAGCAGGCGTGTACCGGCGAACATTTCACGTAATTTCTTGTTTTTGCTAATTAAAGTATTTTTGAAGTAGTAGAGTTTTGCTTATAAGTCACTTATCTTATTTTACATTTACTCTTACTTCTGCTTTCGTTGGCATTTACTTGGATGCCAGCTAAGAGAGAGCTTGTGGCAGCTATCGCTGACTTGAATCGGATTTAGCCTTACTAGCGTTAAGTGAGGGCCTGAATCAAAGTTTGTAGGAGCAGTTTGTCTTGTAAATATAACACATATATAGTTTAAAGTTTACTTAAGCTTTGTTTCTCTTATTTCTGCAAGCTGCCGAGTATAATTTCTGTTATTGCATTGTTTTTGTAACTGTTAGGCTGAAAACTCTTAAGTTGCTTTTAAGCTATTAGATGAACTTAAAAAAAGGCTTACTTTAAGATTTCTTCTGCATTGGAGTTACTTTACTCAGAGAAATAAGACGGGCAATAAGTTTCCCGTCTGACTATCTAAGTTGTCTCCTCTGACGGTCTTCATGGATTCAGAATTAATAGTAGTTAGCTTCCGTTCGAATTAATCTTATTTTAAGAAATGTTTTGTTAGTCATAAAAATGGAATATTAAACTTTCGATGCTAGAAGCACAGAACAAATAAAAAACATAAGGAATCAGAATAATATTTCTACTGATGAAAGAAGACACTTGAAAGTCTCTTGTAGTCTCTTGAAATACACTAGTCTTAATGGAAATTATCACAGAACTTACCCTGAACATAATGAGTTTATTAAACTCAAATCGGCCTTGCATGTTATCCATCAGTTAACTGATAAATGTTTTCCTTTAAAAAATTCCTAATTAATCTAAAAATTGCTAATAATTCTTAACATTTTAAAATGTTAAAAAATACAAAATTAACTTATGTTATTTAGATCTGTTGAATATATAGTTCGCTAGATTAATATAAAGAACACCTTCCTTCATTTTAGTTATTTAAAATATTCATAAATATACCTTGATAAAATAAATATACTCTGGTTTACAAAAGTGTATGTTTACACATTTAAACGAATAAATCCGAAATGTAAATTAGTTAGAAATAAATAATTAGAAACCTAAATCAAACAAGGTTTTTAAAGTTCTTGAGCCATTTTGCTCTTGTATGGCTTTAAACAGAAGGATGTGTAAGCTTAGTTAAAAAACAAAATTAAGTACTTTTTATCTGGATACCGTTCGCGTTTCTTTGATTAACTTCAGATCAAAGATTTGAAAGCTTCTAGCATGCAAATGTTGATTAATGTTGTCTGATGTAATAAGTTTGAAAGCTGACTTCGCTCGCATTTGTATTCAATCCAGAAAAGCTCAGAGCTTACATGATTAGTCATAAAATTTCAGATTTTTTACTCCTCTTGTACTGATTAGAATGCATCTGCTGTAATCGTATTTTTACCAGAAGTCGCTTAATCACGGAATTAAAAACTAAAAATAATTCAAGAGATGAGGTATAGAAATTAAAATTGTTTATTGAAAGGAACTCAATTTTCGGAATGCATTACCATCGCTGTCGTTAATAACGTCAATCGATAGCTAATTAATTTCTTCGAAACAGTCATACTCAGGAATGCTTTCATGTGGATTTTATGAGAATTTGTTCAATGGTGTATCTGTTAATAGCTATGTAAGTGGAATGCTGGAGATTAAAGTTATTTGTTAATTACAGACCGTTTATCGCATATTTATCTTTCTTTGCACGCTCACTGCGTAGGTTGAAGTAACTGAAATGCATTCATACCTAAGTTGATTATTCCCTGAACATGAATAAGCATAAGCTATCAACAGTTTATTTGATAGCTTAATTTTGTAAGAAGTTCAAAATTACGCTTTCAGATATAAAAATTCCTTGTTCAACTTTAATTGCATTTGTTAACTTTTTTTTTAATTTCTTAAATGTAACGTAAGAGCAAACATTTATTAGTTTGACGAATCTTTTTGCTCTAAAGTTTATAAGGTTATTTAATATATTAAAGAAGGTTATACAAAACACCGTAGAACTAATTTTATAGAAAACCTGTGTGGGGCTAGGAGTGTTGAAATGCTTAGTCTTTCTAGTTTTAAATGATCATTATTTGTATAGCCAATGTAAAATATGTGGAACTGAAAATGATCTATGCTGAAATACATTGTGATAACAAGAGAAATAAAAAGTGATAAGCAACACAACCTATGATCACTTAAAGAATGCAGATGCATAGACGTTGCATAGTATCCTTTAAAGAAAAGAAAACCCTGCTGTAGATTTTTACTAAGTTTTCGAGGAGTTCGGGAGAATGAATGAGAAAGAATTTGAGCAAACTATGGTGACACATTTCAATACTGGAGACAAAAATCTGAGGAAAAGAAGTTATTGACATTTATATGACTTGAGAGATGAAAACACTGGGACAGTTTAAAATAAAATTTATCAAGTTATGTTCTTCCACCATAAACGCTTCAATATTGTTCTGGTTGGAAAACAAATATTTATTGAATACACGAGTTTTGAGACTATTATGGGTTTACTGCTAGAAATTTTTAAGTTTTATATAAGTTACATTAAACGCGTAGTAGGGCTAAATAAAATAAGGTTGGCAAAAAGAGTGTAGTCATAAATTGTATTTCAGGAAAAGTTAACATAAGTAGTTATAGGGTATAACATAAGTAGTTATAGGGTTACTCAAGATATAAGAGGCCTTCAGAATGTGCTTTCATGGAATGATTCCAAGGGTAATTGGCCAAGTATTTATGTTTACGTGGTGAAAACTGCGAAAGAAGAAAGTGACCAGCTTTCTGTTGGGTTAAAGAATTTCTTACGAAACTGCTTGTGTGCATTTAATTTAGCTTTTTAGTCAGTGGTAGTAAGTGGGCAGATGAAACTATTCCAATCATTGTTTGCTTACTCAAAACGGATTTAAATAGCATATGCAGTTTTTGTTACAGAAACAGTGGTACAATCACTGTAAATATTATCAATACTATTTAATATTAACTAACGTCTAAAGTTCTAATCTTTTGCTCTTTATTTTGAGTGTTAGGTTGTTTGACTGAGTCTTTTCATGCATATTATTGACTTATTTAAGCTTACGGCTCATATAGTTATTTTTGTCCGTGGTGTCTAATTGATATGGATCAGGATCCAGTTGTTTAAACGACATTTCTGAAACTTTTCTTCAGACATACATGCCCACACAATAAAGGCTGTAGTATGACGAAATGTTGAAATTTTTTGCGCTTTCTTCAATTGCTCTGTTCATATAAAGCGGTCACTCTTTGTAAATTAAACGCGTTTACAATTTATCTTTACCTCTAAGCTATCGAGTATCGCTGAAAATTATTATTTCTACGTAGGAGATGTTTCCTAAACTGCTGTATAAACGTATAAAAGTATCTAAGCACAAAATCTAACATGCGCTTTGAAAGCAGGAAAATCAGAATCTTAAATGTAGGCTTAGTTATTGTGATCTTTATGCAACTGCCATGCATATCATGATTTGTATACATGTTTTCCAGTTTGGTTAGATAGTCTTTGCTTAGGAATGTTAATTTTCTGCTTTTATCGGCCGTTTTTCATCCAGAAAGCTAAATAAATAACAGCAAAATGTTTGAAATGATAAATGCAAATTATTATGATAAATGCAGCAAATTAACGTGGAAGTGTAAAGTAATTTTTTAACTTAGCTCGAAGGCTTTAGAGCTGCTAAGTCAGGATATTAGCAATACTTACACCTAATGGAAGGAGTAAAGTTGCAAATCATATTTTAAATTTATGAACAGTTAGATGCCTGAATCCTTTGTCTTTCTTATATAAAATGCTCACTTCGTTATATTAGGAACTCTTGTTCAAGTTAGTAAAGTTGGAGGAGATGAATACTTTGATAAGACAGCATACTGATTTTATATTCGAAACGTTTCAAAACAATTTATCTTAGTTTTATAATGCAGCGGCATTACACTAAAATTCACGAACAATAAAAGATAAATTTAATATTTAATCGTGAATCGAGGTTTACAAATTCGCTTAATCTCGTATGGGCAATTTATGCTATATCATATTGAAGAGCTAAATGACTTAAAACCAAAAGAAATAAGAATACTGTAGGAAACCCATAATGTTTCTGGATAATCAAGCGAAGATTCCGCACTATAATATTCAATGTGGACGAAAATAACCTAACACATTTTTTATATATGTACTTTGTATGGGATTTATATTGTTTTAAATAACCAGTTACAGTTTTGTTCTTTAATATAAGCCTTGACCCCCCCTAATTGTCAATGCCAGAATACTTAAATTTGGTAGAGCGCGTGAAGTAATGTAAATTCTACATTATTCACATGGCGGGGCGTAACAGCTATTACTTTTCTTAGGCGTAGTTTTTTAGCGTCAAGTCGAAGCATTCTGAATTTTAAAAGAGTTAATTAAGGGTTCTTTTACCCTTCTCCTGTGCGTTTTCTACACTCATCTTAGCTATTACACTAGAAGAAAGACCAGAGGGTCCTACAACGTAATATACTATTTTATCCGAAGGACAACTACCATATCAATTGCTAAAATTTCTTTACAAACTTAACATTAAATAGATCCGTCCTTTTTAGTTCAAACAGTACACGACTTGATTCATTATAGGAACAATCTTGAAAGGAAATCGATGCCAAGTTTTTAAATGTATCAATACTGTAACGTAGAAATAAATAATTTTAAGTCTCATTTCAAACTACTGCATTTCTAAATTGATTCTCTGCGATGGAAGGACGTAAATGATGTAGAATTACTAATAAACTATCAAATAACAATTATTTTTAGAATTACTAGAGTATGTGAAAAATAAAATTGCATACTTTATTTAATTTTGCTTTATGCTGATAAATAGTAGTTGAGAATAATATTTTCGAATTATTATTAAAAAATCAAGTGGTTTTTTCCATTTTGTTAAAAACTCTGGGTTACTATTCTGATTATTTGATGTAGACAATGCAATTGTTTTATTTGCTTTCACGTTTAATACCTATAGCCTTAGTTATTTATGATATTTTAATTTTTTGGGGGCTGTATATTTCGAATTTGTGCTTTTGTTCCATCCGAATAGTGAATATGAAAAATAGTTTAAAATATCTTGAAAAATAAATAATAAAAATAAATAAGTATCAAAATTAAAATATACTTAATAACTTTTAGGATCGCTTTTGCAATTAATCATTAGTTTCTGAGAAAAATAAAAGCACATTTTTATGAAAAACGTTTGAAAAAAAAATGGGATATAATGAAAAGTACTTTTCGGAATAAACAGTCAAACTTGTAATTTCAGGAGTACATTGTTTAATTTCGTATGAATACATAAAACTTAATTTTTTAAATCGTTTCTTAATGAAGACATAGTGTTAGATTTTATACAAATTGTTTCTACGCAACGATTCTTATATTAATAACTAGTCAAATTGTAGGTTTAAAAATTCAGGGGAAAATAATCTACGAGATCTGTAATAACTGTCGATAAAATTTTAAAAGGTCCCAATACTGATTTAACATAAACGTGTTAAATAAACCTTTATTTTAAAGGAGGAAGGTTAAAACGGTGTCTAAATGTGTCTACTACACTTCTTATTATCTATGGCTGTACTAAGTTGTGATAGTCAGAATTCTCGTATGCAAATTTTAGTCAATTATTTAAGTAAAAAGACAAAAACTGACTTAGGTTTTCGAAGAAAATAACTGATCAAACCTGAAAATTTCATAAATGTATCAGATTTAATCTATAAAGGATAAAATTTGTTATAGGAGTGAACGGTACTGAGTCTCGAAATTGCAATAACAATACACGGTTAAAGAATACTGAAATAATGAAATAGAAATTAAAGCTACTTATATCATTTAAATAATTTATACTAATTAAAACTCAGTAAAAGAATGACCAAAATCAAAGAAATTGTATCATCTAAGCTTCCTTCTTCTTGACTTACTTTTTAATTCTCTTTGAAAATGTATTACATTTATTATTAAGTAATTTAAAATTATTAAGTAATTTAAAATTTAAACCATTTTCGGCTTTGCAAGTTATTATATATATTTTTGAGCCAGAGTTTAAAGCATTCTAAACAAACTGGAATACTTTTTTTCTAGAATAACATAATTATACGTTGTAATCTCTTTCTGTAAATGTTAATTTATGTTACAATTCAGTAAAACTTTAGTTATATTTATAAAATACAAGACTGGAGTTAGTTGTAAAACTCCAGTCTTGTATTTTATAAATATAACAGAGTTAAGTGATTATAGTAAAATGGTTGAAAAATAGGAAGGTCATGTTAGAAATCCACAGCCTATTTTTTACTACTTCTCTTAGAGTAGCAGAACTTCGGCAAAAGCGTATTTTATTAGACATTCTCCAAACATTCTGACCGTTAAGAAACTTCTGGTAGAGAATTGTTATCTGATGATACTGCTTTCACTTTCAAGAAGGGGTCGAATTCCCCTTATCCTTTATACTTTCTTTCTTCTTCAGATGATTTAAACTTTCCCTGTGGTGTTAGTACCCTTCTCTAGGGTGCTGAATTTGTTGCCTTTCGACTTGAGGAAAAAACACTTAGAAAAGCTAGCATAGATTTTCAGTGAATGTTGCTTCTTTACTCTTATACCTTTCGGCTAAAACTAAACTTTGAAAGAAGGTTGTTTTTATTTCGATTTTGAGAAATATTTTTCGTGCTTTCATATGAAAGTTTTAAAAAAATTCAGCGCACTTTGTCTAATGCTTCACATTTATTTCACTTAAAAATACTTATTGCATTAGCGAGCCATTATGAAATGCAAAAGGAAGTACACATTTTCAAAAATAAGCATTTTGAGCGAAAATATTTATAATCAGAGACTTCAATTCCTTCTTGTATGAAATAAGATTTCATTATTTTAAGGGAATTCAATCATTTCAAAGTCATAATAAATCATGAATCCTGAGTACTAAACAATCGATAAAATATTCTCAAGATTGAATATTCTTATCAACATTAATAAGGACGTTAGAAGAGCAATAATGTTTTCTTGCAAAAACATCTAGCGCTTTTTACTGATCAGAGAAAATGCATTTAAGGAATATTTGATTATTTATTTTAACTTAGTACAGCAACATTATTTTAATACAAAACTTGCTTAGCATATGTAGGCTAATATGTATGAAAGCATTTACAAGAGCTGCGTGGAATTAGAAATAATACCTATGTTTGCTTTTATTAAGGGTTAGATTAATCGAAAAGCTTAGGACAGCTACCTGCTAATTAGAGAAATGCCTTTGTAGAGCTCTTTGTAAAAGAAACTGGCTCGTCTTCACTTTACACTTGGGAGAAACCGCAAAAGCAAAGCATCCAATCTGGCTCAAACTCTCGTTATTCAGCGGTTGTCTTAGCCTCTAGTGAGGGCTTTCCTTTCTGAAAACGTCGATTTCTATCATAATAGCGAAAGTCTTTTACGAATGAGATATTTACGACGAAAAAATTTTCTCTTACACAGACTTCATTCGCTTCGTTTCCGTTTTATTTAATTATGAAAAAGCACTCGAAGGCTATCTGCCTAAGGAGAGGGATGTTTCCGTGGAGAATTTTCTAAGAGAAACTAGCTGACATACACGTGATTAAGTAGACATCAAGATCTTTACCATAATTTTTTAAATATATTTGATTCAAATTATTTCTCTCAAAATCAACTCTTGCTGTATCTTGATAACTGGGCCTAAACGTCCGTTCAGTAAAAATATCATCACTCACATATTATGTAGACTTTTAATGCAAAGAGTTCTTTGTTCAAATAAGTAGTTTTAAGCATATACAATATTTTGTTTTTTGTATGAAAAGTGATTAACATCGAGATTGCTTTTTTCGAGCAAGTTAAGTCACAGTATCTTATCCATACTTTACATCTACGTAATTTCTTTGAATAAGAAGAGGAACTTTCTTTAGTAAGCACAATGAAACCAACTGTATAGATTTTGCAGAAATCTTGCGTTAACACTTATTTCTTCATAAAAAGTTTCGAAATAAAACACAGTGCTTACGATTTTTAGCTTTTTTATTATTAGCAACCAAGTGCAAAGATGGCTGAGTAGTTTGATCAAGTATAATAGTATTCAAATTATATAAGAAGGGAAAAATCATCATCATACAGGAAATTGTTCTTTTCAGAATATACGGCGTACCAAAAGAAAAAGGAGAAAACTTAACAAAACTTCTTCAATTTTCGATTTGATTTTTTTATTCAGCCTTAAGTTTTTTCTCTTTAGAATACAGTGAATCTCGTTATTTTGAGTAAACAACGATTGGAAACATTGCTTAACTCGAGAAGAAGAAATATATATATATATATAAACAAAGTAAAGTTTTTCCTATTTGAAATAAATAAATAAAAGAAACGATACACGAAATTTTTTATACTTTTTTTAGGGTAGAGCAATGAAAGATGAATAACGTAAATCACCCTTGCTTATATTCGGAGAAAATACAGCAGCGTGCATAAATAAAACATAAATAAAAAAAAGATTAGGGAGAAAACCGCACGCAAAGCATCTTAAAAGATCCGAGCCGATGACGCAAAATCAAATATAAAATACCAATGGTCTGAAACCCATGCTATATCTGCTTGTTGAAACAGTATTACTGGTAGCATATGGTGTATCCGCAAGTTTAAGTAGATCCATTTATTTCTATCGAAGGCGTTATGGTACGCAATTTTCATAGTTACGGCAGCAAGGTTTCTTCACGCTACCAACAATATCGAATGTTTTTGTTCTTTCATTGGATATTCGGCAAAGGAGGAAGAGGCATCAGAAACAAATAGCAGCTCGATACAGAGTCTTCCGCTAGTTTTGTAATATTCAGATATAACATAATTTGTACCCTAGGCCGTCTCTGTCTTGAAATTTTCGGGAGAGGGAGTTTCAGCTTTTCATTCCAAACTCTCAATGCGAAATTCGCCATTGCTAAATTTGAATTTCAGATGAGGAAATGTTTAAATTTCATCAGTTGTCCATAGTCTTCTTCAATACAACCTTCGCTTGCAAAGTTACTTTATCGCAGCTGTTTTCTAAATCTTTGCCTATACAGCTTCTTCTAATCAATAACTTCAAAGATTTCCTCTCGTGTCTTTTGTTTTTAAATTTACTTTCGACTACAGCACAAGCAGCTTCCGTATTCGGGGCCTTTGCAGACATTTGTATAAAAGGAGCTAACATCAACTTTAATGAAAAATATACATGCATAATACCTTTGTTTTCTTTGGTCAATAAATAAACCATGATTACATTGTTTTCTAGGAGCAAGCTCTTAGTTTATCTTTTGCTGTGTTTTATTTCTTTCAATTTCCGTGACTGCTCTGTGTCTTTTCAAGAAGCGAAGTTAAAACTTCGGCTCTTCTAGCTCAGAGCTACAATTACAGAAAGTGTTTCTTGATTGGACTTGTCGAAGTATGCCTGCGGGGGATAATTCAGCTTTATAAACGAATGCTTTTGTGAATATTTTGGAATTAATAACGCCCATTTCTAGGACACTACTTAGCGAAAAATAAACATTTTGAACGCAAATATTTTTCTCAGACAGTTATAAAAAGAGGGTTTGAATAAAAAGCCTAATTAATTCTTTAAAATGAAGTCCTAGCTTCTTTGTCGTGTCGAATTTAAAAAATCAGACTCTTGAAATTCAGATAAATTGTCTTTTTTAATTTATAACACCACTTTCTGTTTCGTAACATTTTATAAATTCTTATTGCTACATTTCTAACAGAAGTTGAATACGTTAGGCTACATACATCTGCAATTTATTTCATATTAATGAACTTTATTATTTATCTCAACTTTACTTTACTTTACTTTCTAACTGTTTATTTTATTACTGTTTACTTATAATTACGTGGAGAAAATGAAATTAAATTTGCGTATTGCCAAGTACAAATTTCTGGAAAATAACAGGCACGTTACTTGGAGACGCAAACAAATTTCTGCTTCGATGCACAGAATTAATTACGAGCAACCAACATTAAATTTAAAATAATATTAGTGTTTATGTTAATTTATTAATTACTATGCTTCCGTATGTAAATTAATGAAGAAAAGGTACATAATTTTAATTCGCTACACCATTTACCTGTAATACCGCCGCATTCTTCAAGACAGCCCTCTTTTGAATTAAATAATAAATCTTTTAATGTAATATAAGCTAAAACTTTCTTCCTGATATGCATAAAATATACGTCACCTATATTATCAGCTTGTGGTGTTGTAAATGTGACTCCCTAATCCAATGTGATACTAGAAGTATCAAATATAAATTAAGTCTGCACAAATTTAACTAACTTAAAAACTAGTTGTGTACATTGCGTTTACTCTTTAAGATAAGAATAACAAAATGGTTGACTTACCCAATAACCCCCATGCATGAGACTGTAGATTCCGTTTAAAGACACATTTATTTTAGCATAAGAAATTTCTCTGGGTAATCAATATATCAATGCAGATTACAAAACTATTTATGGAGGACTTACAGATGCTGTCTGACAAGCATGTTATTAACATCGTTCATTTTTAATGCACAAGCAATCTGAAAACATCGATGACACAATACTTCTTAATCATTACAAAATGCCTATTTAAGGTGAGGCATATTTTCCGCGATAGAATAGAGCAATCTTTTTTATCTATACTCAATTATCGAGCACATGGCCGTCACTTCCGAAGTTACGGGTTGTGAAAATTAAACACATTGAACACAAAGCACAAGAGGTATTTTCTTCTGGAGTAGATTCGCCATTTCATCCAGAGTTCTTACCCCTCAATTATACAGCTTTCATTAAATTAGAACTTGACTACTCCTCCATCTCAGGTAACTTAAGGCGATGGGTCGATGTTTCCAAAATGGGATGGCGTGAGACGTGTGTGGCCTCACACGCTCGATAGAACGACGTTGTGCAGAAAGAGAGAGAGCGCCTGTCCGTCCAGTGTTTTTATACACTGCGGCGCACGTGGTGGCCCACGATTACGATTACAGTGGCGATGACGATACACTGCGCGCAGTGAGAATTCCATATTCTCACATTCCTCCGGCCGAAGAAAAAAATGTTCCATCACTACACACCTGACATTGTCCAAACTTGAGAAAAGACTGCACTTAAAACATTTTGTGATACATATTTGTTTTACAATCATAAATCATTATTTTTTGAAGTACTCATGCATGTTTACTCTTACCTAAAATACCACTACAGATGCGATTCCATGAAAAAAAATTTTTTACATTTGACATATATAATTTATACTCACATGTGATACAATATCCAATTAATCACTAATGACATTACATTAACAATGTGATGTTACTATTCTTAACAATTGTTTACATTATCTTATTCTTTACATTCTATAATCACATTCACTATTTCATTATTTAGCTACTTTTATCATTTGATCATATACATTTCACATATATATTTCATATACCAATATGCCATGACATTGTTACAAGTTACATTTGTATTAGATCCATTACTAAATTACATACCTTCAGTTTGATTCAGCAGTAAGACAAGGAGATTTGAAACACATTTTTTTTTTTTTTTGAATCTGCTACCTAGAACAATCAATGATATCCTGCATAGTACAAATCAATTCTTCTGGTATATGGACCAGCCAACTCTACCAAAATCGTGCAATTAGCGCTTTATTACACTAAACTGACCCATACTACACACGATCATCATTCATTATCTAGTTTGTACACATGCTACATGCTTATCATAACCACAACTTCTTTACACTTTTTTTTTTGCTGATCTACAATTACAATTGTGTTACGCTCCTAAATCTTCATTTTGTGTCGAATCTATTCTTGAAGGCTTTTGTAAAAACAATTTGCTTACGTGAACTTTAGTAGTTTTGTTGTCTAATTGTATTATGTAATTATCATTTCGTAGCTTTTTAATAATCTCATATGGCCCCTTGTATTTTGGATGTAACACCCTTCTATCAGTAAATTCTTCCATAAAAACTTTATCCCCCGATTTCAATTCTGGAATTTTTCTTCCTTTCAAATATTTTTTTGCACAATTAAAGTATTCATCCTCATTTAATTTTACTTGCTCCTTATCGCTACTCAATTGTTCCTTTAGTCTTTTGAAATATTCCTGGAAATCTTCTGCTAGTTTAAGAGGATCATTGCTATCTATGGGAGTATTTAATGTTCTACCAAAAAATAGTTCTGCTGGTGAAAATTTAGTTACAGAATGTTTAGCATTATTATAATATAGCTTAAATATCAGTATTTTTTGTGGCCATTCAAATATTTTGTTTGATATTGCTGCAATTGATTCCTTCATCACCCTGTGTACTCTTTCAATCAACCCATTTGATTGCGGATAATAAATTGAACTTTTTCTGTGCTCTATTTTAAGTGATTTTAAGAATTGATTAAATTCTGTAGAACGAAAATAAGAGCCGTTGTCTGATAACAAAATTTTTGGAAGGCCAAATCTGGCAAAATAATCATTTAAAGATTTTATGATGGATTGAGAAGTGCAGTTGTTTAACGGAATTGTTTCCAAATATCTGGAATAATGATCAATGATAGTGAGTACATAAAACTTATTATCCGTGGATCTTGGTAGTTTACCAACTATGTCTATAGCTATCATCTCTCCAGGAGCAAGATCTTTCTTAGGAATTAGACGTGGCAGAGTGTTGTGTTGTCTAGACTTATTTTGTAAGCACTCTGAACAATTTTCCACAAAACTTTTAGTATCGCTGTACATACCTCTCCAATAATACTTTGCTTTTACAAACTCATATGTCTTTTGAATGCCAAAGTGTGGTGCATGAACTGTCTGTAATACATCTTTGATTAGTGCCTTAGGTATCAGAATTTTATTTTGGATACTTTTATCTTTCTTTTTAGCACTTGCAGGTTTTAATTTTATCATTACTACATCTGTATGACTATCAATAAAATATTGTTCTACACTTTCTTTGTGGTTATCCTGTAATCTTTTTATAATTATTTTTATGTATGGGTCACTTTGCTGTTTACTGATTATGTTTTGAATGGACAAATTATCATTACTCCTAAATATATTTATATTGTTTACAACTATATCCTCTGAAACTCTTGACAAGTAATCTGCTGGGTTTTTGAAACCAGGAATATGCTCCATCGTGTATTGAAATTCCTGTAAATATAACAACCAGCGTGCTACAATATCTGGCTGCTTGTCAAGATTAATGTGGAAAGTCAGAGGTTTAGCATCAGTTAATATTATAAATTTTTTTCCATACAGATGTTCGTGAAATTGT
This sequence comes from Stegodyphus mimosarum, assembly GCA_000611955.2. Classification (NCBI taxonomy): domain Eukaryota; kingdom Metazoa; phylum Arthropoda; class Arachnida; order Araneae; family Eresidae; genus Stegodyphus; species Stegodyphus mimosarum. The sequence goes on along the minus strand of KK119965.1, from coordinate 162,385 downwards.
TTTACTGATCTGAAGATTGCATAAAGTTCTCTTCTAATTGAAGGATATCTAGCCTCAGCAGGCGTTAAAATTTTTGAGTAAAATTGCACTGGGAAAAACTTATCTTCATTCTTTTGCATTAATATGCCACAAATGGCTGATCTAGAAGCATCAGTTACTAAATACAAAGGTTTATCATTTTCTATGTTTTTTATTGTGGGTTTCTCTAAAATTAATTCTTGTATTTTATCTAATGCATTTTGGCATCTCTCATTCCACACAAATGGTGTATTCTTTCTAGTTAAATTCACTATTGGCTTGATAATTTCTGCATAATTAAAAATTAGGTGTCGAAAATAATTTACCATGCCTATGAATGTTTGAACCTCTTTCACATTTCTCGGCCTAGGAAATTTAGCTACTTTCTGAATATTCTCCTCTGAGGGAGCAAAACCATTCTTATTAACAGAAAAACCTAAATATGTAATCTCGTGTTTACATAACTGCAATTTGGCTGGGTCTAAAGTTAAATTAAACTTTTTCAACTTGTCAAACACCTTTTGTAAAATAATTACTAGTTCATTTATAGTGTTAGCTGCAACAATTATGTCATCTAGAAAATATTGTAAATTTGGACCCTGCAATTCACCTAAACATTTTGATATTAGAGTATGGAAATAAGCAGATGAATTTTTTGCACCAAAAGGTAACCGAGTTGGTTGAAAATTGCCAAGTTCCGTGCAAAAGGCTAGTTTTTCTTTATCCTTCTGATCTAATTTTATCTGAAAAAATGCTGACTTAAGATCTAGCACACAATAATACTTTTTACCTGCTATATTATGCAAAATGTCAGAAATCTTAGGTAAACATATTTGATACGATTCAGTTATGCAATTTAGCAATCTATAATCTACTGCCATTCTAAATTTTAATTTATCAGGATCAGTATTAGGTGGTGATTTCTTTTTGACAAAAATTACTGGAAAGCTGTAACTCGATGTAGATGGCTCTATAATACCTGCTTCTAGCAATTTGGCTATCTCCTCTTGAGCATATTTTTTAGCAATGCGAGGAATAGTGTATGGTCTAGTCTGAATTGGAAAGTTATGTAACAAGTTAAATTGTGGCACGACAGCATCAGTCTCGCCCAGAGTGATGTAAGATTTTGAAAACACAGCTGAATTTTTCATGAGCATTTCAATCATCTTATTTTTTTGTTCTGCTTCTAAATGACTTAAATCAAAATCATCTGTGCTTAATTCCTCCTTTCTTAACTTTTTAATTTCTTTTAAAGTTATATGGTTAATTTGTAAATTTTGTTGCTCTCTAGGTTTTTCAAATTGTTTTTCTTCTACTTTATATACCTTACCAATCTTTTCACCCTTTCTTAAAATGATTGTGGAATTGGAATTGTTTTCAATTATGGTGAAAATATATTGCCTGTCACTTATCTCATGAATTGAGTCAGTCATACCTATTTTGCCCACTTTTCGTCTATCTGGTGAAAACATTATTTGCTGTTCTTTCTGCATATTCACTGGAATGCTTAACTTTACTATCTCTGCTGTTTTTGGAAAAATTCTAGTATTTAATACTACTCTTACAATACCCGACTCCTCTGGTCGACTATTCTTGTTTACCTTTTCTGCATTAATGTTAGTACAATGTTTTCTGTCTAGGAGATCAAAATAAGTGTTATCAATGATTAACTGATTTTTATTTGCATCTATAAGTATCTTATTTTTTTGAATGAAATCGTACCCTAAAATCATTTGATAATTTGTGTTCCAATTATGTTGTGTAACAAAAAATTGGTTGGCAAGCCATTTATTTCCTAAACGAAATTTTAAGTTTACAGCAGATAAATATGGGATGGTAGCATTATTTAGTGTATGTATTCTTACAGATCTGCTTAAGTAATGAATCTTTGTATAATTTTTTATTTTCTGCAAGGTGTCTGGCTGTATCAAGCTTAAATTTGCACCTGTATCAAGTAATGCTTCTACCCTAAAGTCGCCAAATTTAATTTCTATTGTTGGTAATTTTGTTATACTATTAGTCTGGCAAGAAGCTACCAATTTTTGTTCACTACTTTCTTTAATTTTGTTTCTGAACCCTTCATGTGTATTTGGCCTATTTGTGTTCCTTATTTTCTTACTTTTATCTTGTTTCCCCCAAATTCTTTTATGGGCACTTGAGTAATACTTTATGTATCTGGGAGATCTGCAAGTACCCTTTACTAGTTTAAATTATTCGTACGAGTATTGTATCTTCTGTTCTGTGGCCTATTTCTACTACTGTTCTGTAGTGTATTATCTCGAGTGAAAGCATACTGACCATTATATCTATTCCTTCTATTAATAAAGTTACCCCTATAGAAATTTCTCCTGTAGTTGTTTCTAGCCTGTCTATGATATTGAAAATTGTTTGAAGGAAAATAAGGACACTCTGTAGTCCAATGATTCTGCTGGCAAATATGACAAGATTCTCTATTATTACTATCTTCAGTGGCATTATTTTGTAGTCTAGTTACATTGTTTACACTACCATTAGGTAAAATTGTATTAAATTTTTTTGACAAATCCTCAATGGCTCTATTATTTTGCATCTGTTGCACTATTAACGTATTTATTTCCGGTGAAAAATCATGCGTCTGTGAATTATTACCAGAATCCTCCAATGCTTTTTCTATGTTCTTTGCCTGTTTAACAGCAGTAGCAAAATCAACAGGTCCTAGTTTTTTAACCTCCAGTCTTAGATCTGGTCGGAGAGCTTCTATGAATTTTGAAAGCATAGCTTTTTCAGTGAGGTTTTGTACCTCTTCACTCGAACTAGGATAGCACCCAAAATATTTTGTAGCATAAGCATTCACTTGATCAGCTAAGTCCTCAACTGACTGATTTGGAGTCTGTCTAATTGAGGTAAAATTGTTTTGAATCGTGTCAAATGACTGAGATTTTGCAAATTTGTTACTTAGTAATTTTTTTAACTCATCAAATGACATATCTTTACATGATTCATTATCCATTACAAATTTTAATGCTTTACCCCTCAACTGAATTTTTAACACCAGGCTTTTTCTTTGCTCATTCCAGTTCTCTAAACTAGACATTTGACATAACTGATCTAGAAAAAATGTTATATTTTCATCATGCTCCCCAGAAAAAGCAGGCAAAGCAGTTGCAAGACTCATATTCATGATATTATTTTTCTTAGCCATTCTGAATTAATTTAGTTTCCTTTAGTTCCACTATAAATTACTATTATTATTAATACTACTGCATATTACATTCCTAAATACACTATTTCAACTTTTATCAAAATTTTGTCTTACATGCATGGATGCAAGTTATTACATACTCACTGTCACATATTATGATATACATTCAGGAATAATTTCTTAAATACCAACCAATTTTGAACAGATATTATTATTTTCACATATATATTTTTAATCATTAAATCATTTCACATTAGCAGAAAACATAGTCATATGGAATTTTTTTTTTTTTTATATGCATGTGCAATTTTTAACTTAAATCTTTTTTAATGATTTATATCATATAGTCACAAAATTTCAAATATTTAAGCAATCATTAATAATAGTCACATAATGGAATCACATGTGTAGCTATATTAGTAGGCATATGCATAAAATCGTTCTCAACCTTAAATCATTTTCTATCCTGTTTAATAGGACCAAAATTAAAATTCAAATCAAGAATTTTTTGTCACGGCACCATTTATATGGGGTTTTGAAAATGTGACCCCCAAACCAAATGTGATACTAAAAGTATAAAATAAAATTAAAGTCTGCAAAATTTAAACAAATTAAAAAACTAGGGGTGTACTTTGCTTTTACTCTTAAAGAAAAAAAAAACAAAAGGTTTGATTTCCCAAAAACCCCCCATGCATGAGACTGTAGATACCGTTTAAAGACACATTTATTTTAGCATAAGAAA
>KK119965.1:146771-157669 GCA_000611955.2 Stegodyphus mimosarum | reverse complement strand
ACAATATAAGCAGTAAATAAATAAAGAAGTAATCATGAAATGTCAAATACAGACTGAGAAGAGTATATACAAACCTGAGTTCCTGTGAACCTAGGTAAAAAGAGAATATTAAGTGGGAAAGTTAGAGTCCCGTGACAGGTGAGTCGCGAGTGGTCGCAATTCGTAATCTTCTTGCAGCATGATGTAGTCAAAAATCTGAAAGGTATTCATGTGATTGCATGTGACGGCCTTGTTGTAGAAATTTTTATTTAACTTGTGGAGGTGTTCTTCCAGGGTTTCAAGTTGCAAGTCATGATGGAGCGTGACATTGCTGACATAGTAATGCGCTTTAGTTATGATCCGTAAGATCTTATTTTGAACTATTTGAAGTTTCTGCATGTCTTGTTTTTTGGCAGTGTTCCAGGCAGGCGAGGCGTACGTGAGAATTGGGCGAATTATCATGATATAAACAAGCCTTTTCTGTTTAAGATCCAGTGACGAATATTTTCCTATGAGTGGTAGCAGGGAGTTTAGTGCACCATGTGCTTTTCTTCTGACGTCTAAAATATGGTCTTTCCAAGTAAATTGATCGTTGAAAATAATACCTAAATACTTTGCTTTATTAACTTTTGGGATTGGTTCTCCAAAGAGTGTGAGCGTTCTTTTGGTAGGAACTTTTCTGTTTCTTCTTCTTATGATAAGTAACTGGGATTTTTGTGCGTTGATGCTAATTCTCCATTGTGTGCACCATTTTTCGATGCATGGCATAAAATCTTGAAGTTTCTTAATTGCGTAGTTTGCGTTTGCAGACTTCACCGCTAAGGCGGTGTCGTCTGCATAGCATCCTAAAAAGCAATTCTGATCAGGTGGCATCTTGGGGAAATCCGTCACATATAAAAGATATAAAATTGGGCCGAGGATCGAACCCTGGGGCACTCCTGCGTTAATAACCCTGGGCGGCGACATGTCAGTACCTATTGAGACAGTGAAGGTTCTATTTGTGATAAAGGAGGCTATGAGTTGGATCATTTCTCTGTCCAGATTGAGATGGATAAGCTTGTAGATTAATCCCTCATGCCAGACGCGGTCGAAGGCTGAGAGCGAGCGCCTGTCCGTCCAGTGTTTTTATACACTGCGGCGCACGTGGTGGCCCACGATTACGATTACAGCGGCGATGACGATACACTGCGGCGCACGTGGTGGCCCACGATTACGATTACAGTGGCGATGACGATACACTGCGCGCAGTGAGAATTCCATATTCTCACACAGCTTAAATTGGTTTTTAAGATTATTGTAAATTTTATTTATGGTAATATAGCTGCATTATGAAACAGGTAATATTTAATAAACTTCACGTCCTAAGTGTTCAGTGTATGAAAAGCTATTTCTACCAGTTCTCGTTTCACAGGCACTAAATATGCACCCAAAATATTAAAACGCTTTAACTTTCCTCACAATCTTTGGTGGAACATGTGCGGGTTAGATTCTTGATAAGAATACATATCGTAAATTATTGCAAAGGATCCTTTGTAATTATTTTCTAAATATTTAAAATGTCATTCACTTTGTCATATACGGCTAGAAACTAATACTCGAGAGAAACTGAATCATTTAAATATTTACTTTCTGCAGTATGTCGTGTCTACTGCAGATGAAATGTCCGTCAAAATAGGCACCAAGTACATAAGCTGTTCGCATACTGTAAACACAGGATTTGTGGTGAGTCAGCTAACTCCAGCACTGTTAAATATTGATCATAACGCCCAATAAGGCAGGAAAGTCTTGCAGATCTATATCCTTATCATTTGTAACATGACATAATAATACAATAATTTCATTTGTGGTACATGTGGATTTTTCAATTATAATTTATAAGCATACTCAGGTGCATTCATAAGAAACCTTACGTCAATGAGTTCTTCAGTTTTAAACACTTTAATGGGAAGCTAATAATAATCCATTTTTAATCATCACTGTAGCTTTTCATTTATTAGGTATACAATTTCTGATGGGTTATCCTCATTATACCGCCTATGCGGAGCTGTGGGAATTGAAGACACGCACCTATCGGACATACGGCTTTAGCTCCTTGAGTTGCTATTTTCTGGTGAAATATCGATATTTCTTCACAGTTTGCTAAGACGGTTCTATGAAATGTATTACATTTTACAAAACTAAACATTCGAAACCTTTTTATTGAAATCTAAAATATGAATCATTTCAAAATTTTTATTTTTCTGGGAATTTGTTTTCTTTACCCCTCTCCTTCGTAATCCTTCTCTTTTGGATTTTATCCCTCTTTTCTGTCATTTGTTTCATGTAAAGAGTGCATTTTTACTGCTTTATTACTTGCACTGTCGACAAAAGCAATATGGGAACTAAACTATTACGTGAGTAATAAATGAATAAAACAGAATTGTTTTAGTTTTCATATTACTTTCCACTACAATGGTGTTGTTATTAATACAACAAATCTTACACAGCAACATTAAACATATATTGCCTTTATAACAAATATTATAAACAATGATATAAAATATCTTTCATAGTCAAAAGTCATAAACATGTATGACTTACTTTTTCCGTTTAAGATTTCATTTTACATTTACCGGGATGCATATTACTTGTTTAATTAAGTCGGCTGAGAGAGCTATTGATTTAATTTTAAAGAGTTCTTTACCCAGTACTCTATGTTAAGTTCTAAATGCTTTGAGAGCAAAGATAAATGTTATTATTGCCCATGTTTTTATTGCTTGCTACCTGAAATTTGTGCACATTATCTTGTAAGTTTCACTCTTCTATTTTCTCTCTCTAAGGATTACCATACGCAACCTACGTTCTGGCTTATCAAAACTTGTTAGTTTAAAGCATGTATATTTTTGTACAAATATTACAATCTGTTATTTAATAGCCGATATCTGAAGCAAAGGTTATTGCAGTTTATTCATCATAATGCAAAATGTATTTTACAGAAATACCATACATAAATTTCAGAAGACGGTTGATACTTAATGGTTATTCATTCTTTCGTTTCGACGAAGTTATGTTTAGAAAAAGACCCAAAATGATAATGCTACGGTACTCCAAATTTTTCTTTCTGCTGTTTATTCATCAGTACTCTGACACATAATCTATTGATAGCCTTAAAATTCAAATCGAAGCTGGAGCTCCGATTTGTAAACAATGCGACATCATAGCTTGGAATGGGAGTTTTCATATGTACCATGAATTTCCGTGTTATAGGGTTATGAATACAGCTGTACCTGTCCCCAAAACAGTGCATACTGTAGTAAAAGATACAGTGCCGCAGAAATATTTAAGTGATACACCAAATGTTGTAGGTGAATCAAAATACATTAATCCATATCACACCAAGCATTGAAGAAATTAATATTTTTTATAAATTCTTAAATATGTGTTTCATTTTCTTTATTTATACATATAAAACCAAAAAAAATTACCGAATTTTTATTAGTTTGATCAATACAGCCTGTTCTAAAAATAGGATGATGGTTTAATTCACTGCTAATCATTCTTACGTAGGTGGAATGAAAGAAAGCATCTTAAACATAGTCCTATGTTACATTTCTTACATATAATTGTTGGTTTTGCTGCTTATATCTTTAACCGGCAACTTGTTTGTCTTTATTCTGTTTTTTTAGCAATAACATGTTCATTTCGAAGTTTTAGAAAATTTTCATTAACGTGTTGAACACTCAGTTTTGTGCAAGATGGATTTCTTGGAATAGAACTCCCAAATAGGCAACTGTTATGTGTCTTTGGAAATCAAGCAGGCTCATACGATCATCACTAAATAAGTGTTTAAGCTTCTATGAAGCAACAGATGCTATCTCATGAGGAAAAGCCTTCGGAATACGTTCGAACTTGGGATCAAATTTTACCCATTTGGGATTTACATCATGTTCTTCATTGCTATTTGAAACTAAAACTTTAATAGTGCTTGCAGCTTCTTTAGGTCATCCTTTATCACACATTATTTCTACCATATCTCTGGTAGATAAATCATCAATCTTCTTTGTGTTACTTATTGCGTTATTATCCGAGGGTAAAATCACTATTACATTGTCTATGTCGACTAAATCACTGTAATCTAACGTCTACAAAAAATACAAGGCTTCTTGCACAGTTAAAAATTTACGCTACATAGTACTAACATCAAAATAATTTTCCAAAAGAAAACGCCAAATTCAAGCATGTAATAACGAGAGAAATTTAGTGTACTTCGGTAAATTTCAGAATAGAAACTGCCTCCATGAATCAGTGCTTGAAACATTTATTCAACCTTCTCTCCCACACTTCACATACTTGTCTGTTAATTGAAGTGCACGTGCTAACTAGCCTAAAGTGCTTGGGTTAGTTGTAGAATAGCAGTGTTTTGAATATAACAGAGAAATAAAGGATTATCTCCATTACAAACTAATGGGGATTATGTAGTACTGGATTTTACCGTCGTCCTATTTTTAGGACAGTTAAAAATGCATGGAAAATTTATCTTTTAGGTAAAATGTTTTGAGAAAGTTTTTTACTGGTATAAAAGTAGAGAATATTACCTGAATAAATTTATATGTATGTTTTTATTAGAACTCAAAACTTAAGACACTTGTACATTGAAATCATAAGCAGAAAAAATCTCTGAAAATTCCCATTTTAAAAAAATTATAAAAAGCATCTAAATCGATTTTAACTTGCGATAAAGAGAAATATATAGTTACATGAGTCTTAAATAATAAATCGTCTTTAATTTGAATTAAATTATTTCAAAGATCTCATACAAAGACCATTTATGGGTGCTGTCCTATTTTTAGGACGATGGGGAAATGTGGGTTCAGCTATTACTTCTCATAAACTAAAGCGGAAAATTTTGTTAACGCTGTACGAAAGCAAATCTTGTATATTCTATTTTTAGAATAGCTAAATGCTTTTTCTAAGCTATTTGTTTTTGTTCAAACATAAGGCATAATCTCTTGCGGTCATTTGAATAGAGACCTCAGAAAGTCCCTGTATGATGTTTAGAATGAAAGCTGCAACAAACAGAGGAAAGAAAAATTAGAACATAATCGATACAAGGCTATGCTTTGTGTTTTTATACCACGCGAAAAATGATTAATCTCATCGACAACTAAAAAAAGACCGTGTAAGGTATAAAGAAACTTTAAATTCTGGAATTCATTTACTAGGCAATTTATCATTTTCCGGTGCTGTCATATACGGCAATACAAGCTTTTTTCCACCCACCCGTGCCCCAACTTTTCGTAACATTAGTGCTGTTCTCAAGGGAGTAATGATGACTTTATTAAAGAACATCTTTCCTTTCGAGGAAATTTCTTTGACATATTTGTCATTTAGAAGAGCTGCTTCTTGCACCAGATAAACTTAGCAGCTGTTTCATCAACTTGTTGACATGCGAGTATATATAAAACGATAGCCTTGCATAATTTCTAAAGTAATGCTGATAAAGCTTGGGCATTAGAGATTTTGCTAAATCTCGTAGTTGCTAAATGAGTTATCAGTCATTCGTTATAGATTATTTGGGCAAAATCGCGAAAATATACAGCTAAGTTTCAAAGAAAAATAAGAATATAATATGTTATTATTAGTATCGTTTTCGTTGAAGTTTTTTTTTATTATACCTGCTGTTACTCGAAAAATAGTAGCTGAAGTAAATTCCTTTTTCTTTACGTTAAACATATCAAAGAGCCGAAATCATAAGTAAATGAATTACAAATATCTAAACTTTTATATTATGTATTCTATAGCATGGAACTACTCGCTGAAGTAATTGCTTGGGTCAAAACGATATAAATACTATGTTTAATGTAGAGACGTGAAAATCGTGCTCCATTCACGTTTTTACTGAATTTTATGATTTATATGTATATCGGTTGCAGACTACGTACTTCACTAAAAAATACACAGGGCTGAAAGGTGAATACCTAGAAATAAAATAGAGTGTTCATTAGCAGATAAAATTAAAAAAAAATAAAAAGGAAACAAAATAATAATGAAAAATCTTTAACAAAAAACTCAAGCAGTGATGGGACACAAATATTAGTAGAAAAAGTAACCATTTTCAATTCTAAAATGACGATTAAGGAAAGAAAATTAATTTAAAGAAATTTAATAAAATAAGAAATTTTCATCAATATAAATTTTCTAAAGAATGTTACACCACACCTTTTCTCGAAATAGAAGGGTTGGTTTAGTTTATTTGATTACGCCAAAGCACAAAAAGGGTATCTGTCTAACGGGAGGGATGCTTTCGGAGAGGACGTTCTAAGGGAAACTGCTCTAGTATCATATTACACTTTGAGTAATCCACGAAAACGCCCATGCAACCAGCCAATGCGCCGGGATTCGAACCCCGGACCGAACTACTAATGTTCAGTTACTTTACTACTCGGCCCGAAACAAAAAAGAAGATTAAATCTTCTAATATCAGAAACTAAAAATACATTTCAGACCGAGGGCAATACAGAATCGAAATTTGAATAAAAAAATTGTAAGGTGTTCCTTGCAAGAATTCCAAAGATTTATTTACCTAAATATTCTAAGGTATGCGAAGTATATAATACTTTGATATACAGTTTCTTTCGTTATATAATACTGTCATTTGTAAAATCCATCATATTTCACTAAGTGTAATTAGAAAGACCCAATCTTTGGGCTGAATGTAATTAAAAAGACGAAATTCCAAGCGAATTTGATATTAACTAAAAGCAGCCATGGTCTGTTACTGAAATGAGAGTAAGAGCGCAGTCTCTCGCTCTAATCTATCGCAGTGGGGATTAGAAAGGCTCTAAGGAATAAGGCAGCTCTCCAGCTGAACAACATTTGAATAGAGAATGACTTTAGCTGAGATGGTGGAATGTTTTCAGCCAGGTCGAAGTACCAGCTCTGTAAATGCAACAATGTCTGAAAACATCACGTTTCTTAAGCGTACGTAGCTCATGGGTCTAAGGTTCACATCCCAGTGAGACCCATGGGATTAGAACTATTTTTTCCAGTTCTCTAGCGAATGGCAGATGTGACACTGCGTTTAGAGATTCTTTCTTAAGTTTCTGAAGATTTTTTTAAGTTTCTTCTGCTTGTATTTTTAAGGCCTTTTGTAATTCACTTTCAGTGAAAACGGCTTTTATTGTTGTTTTCCCGTGATATTGCATTTCTGTTCTTTCACTGTTGTTTTCTATCATTTCGAGAAAGCTCTCTGAAGTTTCTGTATTTTTTGACTGATGAGAATTATAATTTAGTTATAATTTCATAAATTTCCCTTTTTTGAGTTATGTTTTTTAATTCATTTTGCAACTGATCAAGTTGTTAAATACGATTTTAAGCCTAGTTATAAAACATTGAATGAATGAATTAGTACGATTTTAATCGATGATTGTATTTGTTTATATCACGCAAAAGTGATTTAAGTATCACTATCATCGAAAAAATTTCGCAGAATTTATTATAGTTCGTAAACATATTAACAGATTTACAAGAAGCGGATTTACATTTGATTGCTGTAGCTAAGAGACTATCATATTAACATTTAAATGGAAACGTCATTAAGTTATCACTAAATTTTTGTTAATGGCAATTTACAGAAAACAAAATTAATGGACCAATTATCATAATGTTCAATGAAAGAATATGCAAAACATGAGAATTTCATTAGTAAACTGAGGACTTTATTATTATTATTTACGTGTCACGTCCTAAGGCACTACACGGAAGGTAGAGATGTCTTCTCGGAGGACTTTCTAAAGGGAACTGGCTCATATTTACACGTTACACTGTAAGGATTTTAAGTTCACTAACGTTTATTTTATTTTAAAACTTTACTATCATCTTTTATTTTCCCCTTCTGGCCAGAATTAACGCGTGAATATGTTTATGCAAATTGTACTTGTTAACGCCTAAGTATTTAAGTTGTCGCTTTTTGCCAAGAGCGTAGTAGAAGGAGAGAGAGAGAGCCCTCTTGCTACGAGGCTTTACGAGAGCTTGCCATCAGTTACTGCAGTTACTGTCCGCCGTTAAGGCCAGAGGTTTTAACCCTCTTGAAAGTTAAAGACGCATTGTAGTTTTCCTCAGGTTGCGTACTACAGACGTAGTAGTTTAAAAGGCCAGTCTTAGTATTAATCATCTGTGTGAAATAGTAAAAGTTAGCTATTATTTAAATTTTAGTTAGTTAGTAGTCTTATATTCTTTTACGTTCAGACTACAAGTGGTTGGTTTTTGTATCCTGAAGTGCGGGAACGGTTGTAAAATCGAGAAACAAATAAAAGGGTAATTTTAACCCTTGTTGTCTTTGTTGTATCTTATACACACGCACGAGCATGGCTTTTAGTAAGCTCCCTGTTCCTACTCAGGACTCCAGTTATGCTTGCAAAATCAACTAGAAGAAACAGTAGTCCTGATAACACATGCGGGAAATCACGAAAACGCCCTTACAGGCAGCCCGTTCGCAGGGCTCGAACCTCGAAACGAACTACCAGCTTTCAGGGATTTACCACTCGAACGATGATGGGCAGTCTGAGAACTTCGTTCTTTAATTTCTCTTGAAGGAAATTTCAAGTCATATTTAACGCTTCATAAACACAACACGTACAAAGAAGTATTGTTTCAATATTTAAGAGTACTGTATAATTTATAACCAAACTAAAAGCTCATATTTTATTATTTAATTACCAAATATAAAAAGGTCATTTTATAGACATCCTCAGTATTTATTGCACCAGATACTTAAAAACTAATTTTAAGAAAAATATGAGTTTAAATGCAAAAACTGATAGATTAACATTAGAAGGTGTAAGCGTAACACTGTAAACGTCCCGAGTATATTAATTTTTAAATAATTAAAAGTAAATAGGGGAAAGATAAATTTTGATAATGGTATCAAATTTTCCAGAAGGCGTTCACTTTTTATTGAGCATCTAGAGTATTAATATTTCCCTGTGTACGATGTGAAGGCATAGAGCGAGTCATACTGACAGGATATTTCTTAACTTTTGAATGATCGTTCCTTAGTGAAAGGCGTTTTTTCCACTTCTTTGCCAATTCTGTAAAAACTGCAGCTCAGTATATGCGCAAAAAATGACAGAAAGCTTCAAAGCTTGAAAGCTATTCAGTGTGAAATTTTTTCAAGTATCTATAGATTTTCCATCCATCTCAGTTTGTTGAATTGAAGTTGATGTTGCTGGCATAAGAAGTAACATTTGGAACCTCACGGATTTTTATAACGCAAAAAATATCCGTTTTATTTGGAAAGATCGATATATATATATATATGTGTGTGTGTGTGTGTGTGTATGTGTGTGCAAGTGCAAAGAAAGAGAGAAGAGAATATATCTATCTATCTGATCTGTCCGTCTAGCCATATATCTATCTATCTATCTATCTATCTTTTTTTTTTTATATGTATATAGAAAATTTCCTTTACGTTTGAGTCCTGCGAAAGAAAAGGGAATGGGAGCATATAATGTACAGCAGGGAAATTGAGCCGACAACACGTTCCAAAAGTATGATATCATTTGTGTGTGTGTGGGGGGGGGTATTTCTAAGATCTCGTTCATGTTGTTGTTAAGAGTTATTACTAGAACATTTATGTTTAATGCAGTAACCACTGTAAATAGTCCATACGTTATAAATAACTAGCGATCACGAAAAGGTGAACCGGAAATGTACAGAGTATTTTAGATCTTCATGAATTCTTAAACAAACAATGAATTTATCAAAAAAGAGTCACAATATCTGTATCGGTTATCAACATCCAATCTATACAGAGAAGAAACTAGAAACATGATTGGATATTGGCACGCTGAAAGTCTCTTCAGGTATTGCGTATTAGCTTAGAAAGAGAGAGTAGTTTAAACTTTCATGTATGGATTCCCAAATAGCTTTATGTTTCACAACTTAGACTATGTATAGAATTATGAACGCAGTTTTCATTATCAGTAATAACTATGATGTAATATGATTGTGTGATTTCATTTCAGTTTGTTTGATATAAATATTTTTAAATAAAACGGAAATGGGCTTGTATAATTTTCATTATCATTGATGGGGACAGTAAACCAAGATTGCATGCTCTCGTTTCAAAATACAATATGTTTTATGTAATGTTTCAATAAATCTGGAAATGTTTTTTTAATTATATCATTAATATTAACAAAATAGATTTCTTATGAATTCAATAGAAACGTCTTAACATGAAATCCATTCCAATTTATCTGAAAGACACATTGCGGAAATAGTAAATGTATGTCAGTTATTTACTTTAGAAATACCAAGTGCAGATATATGACACGAATACTGCGTTTACAGTCATGTTTAATAACTGTTAATATTTCTTTTCCCAGGTCAAATTTCTGCTGCGACTTAACTCAAATATTAACAGTTCTAATAATTTAAAGACATACTTATTAATGTTTTTTTTTCAGAATTTAATTTTTTTATCAATTTCAGTTACAGATCTTACTTTTTTAGGATATTAAGAAAGTATTATGAACATGAGTTGGAAACGTACAAATCGTAAGTCATTTTAAGATCACTGTCAACTCTCGGCGTAAGATAAATATGTGTTTAAAAGGAATTCGTTGATGTTAGGATGACAAAACTAATGAATTCTACTTGCCATCCTCAATCTAAACGGATATCACGTCACACTAATAATGCAGCCAAATGGAAAATTCTGCAGCAGGAAACATATAGAGAAGTTCCTGTCGTTCTAAATGGTCGGGAAATTACGAAGTAATGCATTATTCGGGATTGGCTATTATCCCTGGGTTATTCAGCCTCTTATCACTGAGAATGTTGACCAGGGCGTGATCGAACTGTGAGAACAAGAAATGCCTGTCAAAAATTTTGATGCAAAACACCTAGAGAGACAATCCAGGGTCATCCTACCCCTC
>KK119965.1:129715-146750 GCA_000611955.2 Stegodyphus mimosarum | reverse complement strand
CCTCCCCCCTTTCCCCTGCCACTAAAACTATCGACTCGTCAGTATTTTAAGCGCCATTACACCATTCACAGCGAGCACCGCCAGCCATTACACCTTTGAAGGTGGTCAGTGTACAGAAGTTAGAAGATAAAGAGAAAGTGCCTTCAATATATTGGGATTTTATGTGTATGTATTAATTCTGGGTATATAATTCTGGTCGTCTGGGTATATATGTATTAAATATTTTGGGTAAATAAAAATAATAAATTCTTGTTCTTTGAAATTAATAGTGATGATAAAAATAATCGACGATTCTTAAAAACACTAAAACATCTCTTCCCTTTCAAACAGTATTTTAATATAAAGGACCACCGTGTAAAGATGAGTACCGAGTCTGCAGGAGCACAGGAAGAAACCGAGTATATAGGCATAACAGTTATCTTAGAAGGAATGCATACAAAATATTTTTCAAAAAGATGTTCTAAATTTAAGAAATCAGAAATAATTGTTTCTTGTCTTTTTACAGTTATGAAAATTTGCGATTTTATGCCGAAATTGATTATAATTGCGAAGGAAAAATGATGTTGCATGCCTACAGATTCGTAATGAATTGAATGCACACAGAACCGATGATAGCTTGAAAATATTTTTTTTACCAAAAGAAAGACTTAACAGTTTTTTAAATTTACACAAAAATCTCGCACAGCCTTTCTCAGTACAATCATTTACACTTCAAACTACTAAGAGTGTTTAACACACACAATGTAAATCGCATTTAAAAGGTGGAGCTCTAAACTAACAACTCCAGAACTGAAACGTGAAGTTAAATGATGATCATTATGACAGAGTTACCTCACCTAGGGACGATTTTGCCGGCTTCTTGAGTGTTAACTGTAATGGCCCTAGACTTTGATAAGTTCTTGACCGTAAAGATCCCACTAATGCAGTAATCGGATGCTCTCTACAGTCATGTATAGCTTCCCTCTCGCCGCCGAGAAATCTCTAGTACTTTTCGAAATTAGTGGAAGGCATATGAGAGTAGGATACGGTTACAGCTACGTACATAAATTAATTATCTTTATTTAATTACAATACCAGTTACAGTTATACATGTACCAGACCAAAATGTTGCCAAATGGTCGCCAGGTTTGGCAGCTTTTGGCGATTTCTCGTTCAAATTTGGATACAAAAATTATTTACCAAAACCATCTCCAGCTTGGTGATGCCATTTACTCAGTGTTAAATATGCGTGCCCCTGTATTCTTACTTTTCTGGCAAAGCTTCGCTTTTTTAGATTTTCATGTTACATTATAAAGAAAAAAATACTGCAATATGATATGTAATTTCATTAAAATTATTTATCTATGCTCAAAATTCATAACAATAATAATAAAAGCTAATACGTTTTGAAATGAGTAGCTTATATGTAGCGTCACTAAATATTTCGAAACGAAAATTACATTAATATTTGCTAAGTTCATAATCTTCATTTAATATAAAATAAATGCATAATCTTGAAGCAGCTATGAAAGGGTGAACATATGAACAGCTCTGCAAGAAAAAAAATTGAAGTATGCCTTTAAGGAGATAATTTACTGTTGGAATAAGATATTTCTATTACGGCAGTGAAGAGTATTTATCACCAATATAATATAAAAAATTTCAAATGCATATAATGTATAATATATACTTACACAGATACGGTTATAGATAAGAGACATAGGCATTTAAATACATATGGAAAAAAGTGAAAAACTGTAGGAGTTATTGATCAATTAAGGGATAAAGAAATGTATGGAGAGAGAAAAGGCAAATAACGCTAGGGAAAGGAAGGAATTATGTACTACTACTCCAGAAGAAAGAGTAATATGAAAACAATACAAAAATAAAAAAGGAATAAATGCTTAGAACGGCAGTTATAAATTTGCTATTTCTACGCATTCTTTTCACTGCATATCTTATACTTTCGTTTTCATTTATGCCATTTTTCATACTATTCCTTAGCCTTCTGGAAGAGTTTTGTTCGCTGTATCAAATTATTTGCCTCTCTATGAAACTGAAGATCAAGTTGCAGATTTTTATTCTGTTCATTATTTTCAATTCATACCTATATTCATTTCCACCAATCCATCACTATTTATTTGCCTCTTTCTTTCTTTCTATATACACAGGCATATATACGATGTCTATAAAAATCCTTATCCGGCTCTAATTTTCGCAACCACAAGTTGCGAACTTCGTCTTAACACCAGAAACCTTTTTCTAAACTGATATTTTAATTTTAGTTACTTGCAAATGCAAATATTTCGCTTTTCAATTTGCGTACGGCCCCTACATATGATCTCAGATTTCAACACCAAATATCTTCTTCAGTTTGTATCGTACGGGAGTCACGCATTTCGTGCCTTATTTTTTAATGCGTTCAAAGTTTTTCGAAATGTAAGTATCGGGATGAGAAAACATAAAAAAAGCTAGATTTTGTAATTTGTACAAAATTAATTTCGTTAAATTTTAAAGTGCAAAACATGAGTATTTGAATCATTTAAAACATTTTGGTAACGGAAATATATTTACGATCTACATATATACACCGAAGAGCCATTACGTTATACAGATATTAAAATATGAGTATGGAGAGTTATGACCAGCCTATTAATAATATGTAGGACCAATTTAGCCCTCAAAACTGCCGGTACCCGGCGTGGCATTAACTCCACAAGGTGCTGATACGTAGTCTGAAGTATTTGGTAATCAACTGCTCACCAACTGGTCCTGCAATTCCCGCACACTGCTGGAGAGTAGCGTGGAAACACAAATTTGGTTTTCTAGGTGGGACCACAAATGCTGTATTGGATTAATCTCAGATGAATTTAAAGGCCAAGGTATGACTTGAAAGTCACTGGAATGTTCCTCTAACCACCATTCGTCCCTTATAACATGGTGCATTATCCTGTTGGTAAACACCATCCCCCGCCGGAAATACTGTTGCCATGAATGGATGAACCTGGTCTGCAACGATATTCACGTAGCGCACAGACATCACGGATTGTTCCATGGAGATTGTGGGTCCTAATGTGCTCCATGAAAACCTTGCGCACACCGTAATACCCCTGCCACCGGCTTATGACGTACCGTCAGTGCAGGGACATGTTTCAGTCTCCGGTTTCTTAGGCTCAAACGCAGCAGTGTACGCTGCACAGTGTGTTGAGAAACACTGTCTGGGTCGCCACTGTGGTAGCTGGTGGTGGTGTCGGCTGTTGCAGCTTTTCGGTTATGAGGAACAATGCGTATCAATCTCCGCTCTCCTCTGGAATCAATGCGCCGTCGACGATATATACCACTTTCTTATACGTCCATATACCCCTTTTGATATGTGCTCACAACAACTGCACATGAACAGCCCATTAAAGGCGCCGTTTCTGATATTGATTTTCCCAGTCGCCGAGCCTTTACGATCTGTCCTTTATGGAGTCTGATAGATCAGCTGCTTTTCCCATTAAGTCGATATTCGCGCTATGTTTGGAAAGACAATGCATAACCGCTTTATATACTCCAACATCAGCCGCGTACGCTCAGTGGTTTTCTTCCTGGGTGAACCCCTTTTTATAGATGGAGATTGGTCATAATATTATGGCTCTTCTGTATATATATATATATATATATATATAACATACATATCTATAGATATAGATATATATCTATCGTAAACAACATGGGAAGTCTCACTGTCAACATTGTAAACATGTGAAATTGTAGAGCTATTAAGATTTTATTTCGAAGCAGGAGATATGTAAAATAAGCAATGCCCCCGCAACGCCTTCGCTGGGAATCGAACCACGGACCTCTCAAATACGCCCCGAGTGTGCTTGACCATTACACCACGAAGGCATGCTAAGGAGGCGGGAGAAATACCTTATATACCGCCCTTTTAAAATTTTAAAGGGTGACTGAGGATAAGGGGCCTCAATCTCCAAATACTTGTGGTGAAGAATTATCATCCATCATCTTTTTATTTCGGGCGCCATTGTAGAGACAATAGAATTTTATTTCGAAGCGGGACATATAAAAAATGAGCAATGCCCTTGCCGAGAGTCGAACCACGGACCTGTCGAATACGCGCTCGGTGTGCTTAACCATTACACCACGAAGGCATGCTAAGAAGGCGGGAGAAATACCATATAAAATTATTAACCAAGATGACATGAGAATGTATATAATATGTACGTATGAAGTGTGTAGGAGGGAAGACATATCAGACTGTATTATACTATTCATTTTTTAAAAAGCCATTAGCATGTACTACATCTTTACGTCTCTATTACGCAATTGAATATATTGCTGTTCGAAGCAAATTTATCTCCAACAATTATGGTTGCATAGAAATGCTATTATTATGGAGTTACTTCAGTTACGAAGGAAAAGAAAATTCAAATATGAGTATGAAGAAAATGTTTAAAGGTGGTTCATATAACTTCCTTATCCAATTAAAAACTCAAATTTCACAATCAAATATTCTCCTTGTTTAAATAGTTAGCCGCAGTGACTGTGAAACTTTTACGACAACGTGAGCGTATCCAGTATGTTTTTAATAGTATGCACAAATTTTAAAAAAGTACATTGAAGTACTGAGTAAAAACAGAGTTACGGAACACAGCTACAGAAGTTCGTATTGTTGTGATTTAAATGATTCTTTCTTTAATCCCACAAGTGTTTTTTTCCTTTAGCAAAATCAGTATAATTCTGTGATAAATTAAATCCTACTCTCAATATTTCATCATATTTTTCACTGTGCGTTTTATTTTAGTAACTTAATGATCCTGCCCATGTTAATCTGAATGGATGGAACTAATTAAGTATTCTACTGAAAATACTTGATTGTACTCGCAAAGCATATAGCCACAGATTCGGCATACTATATATCGTGGATTCTGGTTATTTGTGCATTTTATATTTGGTAACCAACAATATGAAAAATAAAACTAACGAAGCAGAATAATAGAAAGAAAATGAAAAGCAATTCGTGATAACTTTTCAATACTTACTCACAGACCTTCAAACAAGCACTAATAACTGCTTACGTTACCAAAGAATACAGAAAAGACTGACTCGAGTACAAACACAAGCAGCTCTTAGTAGACTTTTGAGCTTCGGTAACAAGGAAGTTTCCATTCAGAAGTTAGAAGAAAGACCAAATACCCACACACACTATACAACTCGCAAGAAGAAAAAA
Source organism: Stegodyphus mimosarum (assembly GCA_000611955.2). Classification (NCBI taxonomy): domain Eukaryota; kingdom Metazoa; phylum Arthropoda; class Arachnida; order Araneae; family Eresidae; genus Stegodyphus; species Stegodyphus mimosarum. The sequence continues at coordinate 141,541 of KK119965.1, read as the reverse complement.
AAAATTGCTCTCTATGGTCTTTTTTTCTAGTTCTCAGCGACCCCAAGACAGCTGCCAGGGGGAAAAATCGGACGACTTACAACAGAAATAAAACAAAAAAGAAACAGGAAAAAAAGGTGGGAAATCTAACAAAGAATAATTCTGCTATTATTTTGGATTGGTGATAATGAGGTACGAAAATTGGCTCAAAGCACAAGCACAGCTTATTTTCTATTTCGTTTTTCTTTTACCAGCAATGTTGATATTTTTTTTTCTTTTAAGGTGATGGCAAGCATAGAATAATTTTTCTCTACTAGTAATTCTACGTGTTTGATGTAGGAAATTTACAGCCTAATTTTACATAATGCAAAAAGAGGAAAAGCTGTGACTTAAGCGTGTCTTAAAACTAAAACAATAATTAAATGACTTATTAAAATATGTATCTTGTTTTGTGTGTTCTATTTTAATGTAAAGCGTTTGTAATATGTGATTTTCATATAACGTACTTGTAATACTGATTATATATATCTACGTCTTAATGTAAGATAATCTTCACAAGAGATCTATTTCTTTGATTATTCCTGTACAATTTTTGGGAAAAGAAACATTGTGAGATACCGATACTTATCACATTGGTTATTACATTTAGAAGAAATTTTTTAGTTAAGATTAGTACTTCATAAACGGTATGATTTTGTTTGATTGTTGAAAAATGAATGTTAATTTCAAGTTAAATTACTCTTAAATTCAATTTAAAATTGAATCAGGTTGGTTGAATTAGGTTATTTTTTGTTTTGCTTCATTTATGAGGGAAAGCCACCGTACTTCCCGATAACAACCACCATTAAACCTTCAAGGACTGGTTTAATTTGGTTTATGTGATCAAAGCATCGAGGGCTTAATGCCTAAGGGATAGGATGACTTTGTGAAGAACGTTGTAAGGGAAACTGGCTCGTATACACGTTACACATGGAGAAAACCACAAAAACGCCCACGCATCCAGCCTCTTCGCGGAATTTGAACCACGGGCCAAACTACCAGTATTCAGGATTTTGCGGCTCGGCCGCTGTTGCGCTCCTTCAGAGACTAATCAAACATGTTAAAAAATGCACGAACTGAGGTAATTTGCAAATGGCTTTTCGCAGCTCTCAGAGTTGGGCGTTAAATGTGGCTCGCGTGTCAGAGGTACTTGCAATCAGACTGGGAAGCATAATGTATGGATGATTTAAACGTCATTGCGTGATAGGCTGCTTTCTTGGAAGGTGACGTGCATGTAACATTGAGGCGAATATAACTTGAATAAAGTAATACAGAACATGGGCTTTTAGACAGCTAACAAATAATGTTATGGAGTAATTAGTAAGTTGTACACTATAGTTTCCAATCCTCATACCTTATACCAAATAGTTTTTAGTCCTTATACTGTGGTACAAGTATTAGTCACGAAAGAAAATAGCTGATGATACTGTTCTAAAGAACATTGACATAGCTTTATATCAGAGTTGTTTACCAAATCGGAGCAACAAAATTCTTCCAAAGAAGCTACCCGAAAATTGAATAAAATTCTCTAAACTGCCACAGCTGTTGATAGTCGTAGAATGGAGTACGAAGTGGCACGAATTTTCCAGCATATGTACATCAGATTCCCTGAAGGTGCATAACATAGGTTTCGTTGATGATGGAATGTTTGAAACCTAAACAGATACATTAGGTTCCCCAATTTACGGCTGCAAATACTGCGGGCGAGGTCGCGAATATATACATTCTGCTCTGGCGGTTTCGGGTAATTGCAAAATGTCGCAATTTATACATGTGGTTTTTTTCACATGTCTATTTTCTACACTTTCTTTACATACTACCTTTGAGAGTTACGCGGCGATTATCGTTGAGAAGCCCAACAATTTTTCTTGTCAGAAGATAGAAGAATATAAGTTAGAGCTACGGGTAAGAAATATTCATTCATACAGAAATCTAAAAAGAAGACTGATTATGTAATGTACAGAATGTTCGTAAAATATACTATGACCACAGCATTGATGCTTTGAGTACTGAGCCTAGGAAGTGCGATCTGTTACTAAGTTTCTGACAATGATGTAGAATATTTTATGAGAACAGCATCTGATGTAGGAACAAATCAGTATCGAAGATCTGAAATATGATGTTTTGTAAATTACCTGTAGCGAAAAAATCAAATTAGTAAGATATTCATAATAAACTAATAATTTTGAGACAAAATGGTTCTCATTTTCAGATGAAATAGTTGGCTAAATATTCGTAATCAATTATTTCTTGGGATCAGCAACAATGTATCTTCACGAATTTTGCACATATACGTATGAATTGTTTTGTATTAACTTACAAAAATGTAATGACTATTTTGTTATTAGCATATTTTACTCTACGTGGATTATAATTTTCAAAACTGTTCCAATTTCAGGGCAAGCTGCTTTCATAAAATTCGCTATATTATTTTTAAAACTTTGTAACAAGAATAAATATACAAGAAAAGATAGCCTAGAATAAATGTTTAAGGAAATAAAGTCGGTGCCTAGATTTTCTGAAGACGATAAAGCAAAACAACAGGGCGTTTTATGTGTTTCTATGTACACACAAAACTAATTAAAATTTTTTACTTAGTGGCTTTAAAAAGAAGGCTTTATTTTTCAGCGGAAAAAGTGAGTAGCTAACGGCGGAATATAAAATAAGTCACTTCAACAATCTATGCTTATGACTTTTCCATAAATTTGAAATCACGTAAGATGTTTGAAAATTCCATTAAATTAACGTAAAAACATACAATTACTACTTTTGAGAGACAAGTTATTAAAATCAAATGCCGCCAATCTTTTTTATAAATATATATATATCGTGTTCACGATATTGCCCGATTTTTATTTCTGAAACATTGGTCGTAGACATGTGCTTTCAATTACCAAAATGTTTCAAATGACGCAAATATTCAAGTTTTGTCATTTTTATATAAATAAATTTAAAAACATTACAATTGAAAATTACGTAATCTAATATTTTATACGTTCTCCCGGCTCCTACACTTGTGTTTAGGGAAATGTTATACTCAATCAGCGCCGGAACGAGGATGAGGCGGGTGAGGCACTTGTCTCAGGTGAACAAACAGAAGAGGCGCCAAATTAGCTATTCGATCAAAAATTCAAAAATTTATTTTTAAAACTTACGATTTTTAACTTTTAATTTCGGAATACATCAGTTAATATTAAAAGAATTTTGTGTTATAAGCAATCCAGCTAAAAACAGGAAAAGAAAAACTAAAAGCATTAATTTACTCTAAAGAAATGATCTTTCACAGTAGCGTATATAATATTTTCTAACATTCAAATTTGGTACTGAAAATACCTTTAAAGGAACCAATTACACTTTGTGTAACGAATTGTATAGACTAAACGTTCATAGAAAATATTATACTGCCGACATTAGCTTTTTCTTTACTTGTCTCTCATTAGTTTGACCTAAGCTCTTTACTTAGTCATAACAAACGTGCCAGAGTCCACTAACTGAACATAGACGACGACATAACGGCTGAGTTTTGCAATTTCATAAACACCTTCTGGCATAGCATCCGAAGAATAAACAAGGGTGATTGAAAATGAAATATACCATATTATTGCTTATTGCACTTTTTTATTAGTTAGTTATTATTATTAGTTATTTATTTAGTAGTTATTGTACTAATGAACTGAGTAAGATCTTCACTAGGCCAAGAAAAAGTTTCAAACTTGGCCATTCTCTCTATAGAACGCGAGTTAACTATTGATGATTTTGCTCCTTTAAAAGCAAGAAAAATGAACTTGCAAATATACTTGAAAAGTTTATGCCATAACATTTATTTATCCTACTTAATATTATTTGCCATTTTTCAAAAAGCATATTTTTAATGCTTTCCATTTCAAAATTGTTAATCATTATATATGCTTCACTTTGTGGAATATACAAAGTTATAATTAAATATTACTGTACGATTATTGTATTTTCACTTGAAAAAGTTACTTTAGATGAGCATAAAATATATATAAATATAGTTAATTTGTCCTATATGTATATATATGCAATAATGCTTATGTATATATATATATGTAATAATAAAATGCAAGAAGACGGAGCTTGTCTCTCATTAGTTTGACCTAAGCTCTTTACTTAGTCATAACAAACGTGCCAGAGTCCACTAACTGAACATAGACGACGACATAACGGCTGAGTTTTGCAATTTCATAAACACCTTCTGGCATAGCATCCGAAGAATAAACAAGGGTGATTGAAAATGAAATATACCATATTATTGCTTATTGCACTTTTTTATTAGTTAGTTATTATTATTAGTTATTTATTTAGTAGTTATTGTACTAATGAACTGAGTAAGATCTTCACTAGGCCAAGAAAAAGTTTCAAACTTGGCCATTCTCTCTATAGAACGCGAGTTAACTATTGATGATTTTGCTCCTTTAAAAGCAAGAAAAATGAACTTGCAAATATACTTGAAAAGTTTATGCCATAACATTTATTTATCCTACTTAATATTATTTGCCATTTTTCAAAAAGCATATTTTTAATGCTTTCCATTTCAAAATTGTTAATCATTATATATGCTTCACTTTGTGGAATATACAAAGTTATAATTAAATATTACTGTACGATTATTGTATTTTCACTTGAAAAAGTTACTTTAGATGAGCATAAAATATATATAAATATAGTTAATTTGTCCTATATGTATATATATGCAATAATGCTTATGTATATATATATATGTAATAATAAAATGCAAGGAAAAGACGGAGCAGCGTCCATGCATAATAGCTATATAAAATAAAGAAACTTGCAGTCGATGCGGTTTTAATTCCATTTTTATTTCCCAGCCACAATCATTTGACACTCTATTTGTGCCTATTCAATAACATTTACCAAAGTTTACACTTATAATTTATGGCCATAAAAATCTTCAAGCTAGTTAAATAAAATGAAAAACATACAAAAATTAAAGATATATTAAATTCTACACCGCCCTACAATAATAGTATAAACTATATAATTTTGTGAGCACAAAATAAGAAAATAAATTTCATAATTATATCTATTTAGGGAAAGCTTTTAAAACTTTTTAAATATAAAAATTTCAATTTTTAAATATAAAAATTTCAAACACATTCACTAACATTCCAAAATCGCAAAAAATTTCAAAATTATAAACTTATTAAATTTTTATTTGAAACATCATAAATTTTTATTTGAAACATCATTTGAAATAATATACTATTATTATCGAAATTTCTAATTTACTAATTTTGTACACACTGGAAGACCCCACAGCTTTATCTTAATACGTACATATTCATCTTACGGGCAAATCCACTTAAAACTGACTCACGTAATAAATATTATGAGTGGTTAAGGGTTGCTCAGGCAGTTGTTTATAAAGGCCTCCTTTCCTTGTTTAAAGGCAACTGGCCTTCTTGAACTGCACTAAAACATTCCATTAATAGATAAAAAAATTAACCACACTTCATTATAAAAAATTTATATATGCGAAAAAAAAATAAGATTGGGAGCCTTCAAAGTTTATCTGAACATATTATGACCCGTGAATTTTAAAATTAGTTAACATAATTCCACACTAGTTATGATCTCTATAATATTACTGAAAAACACGCTTTGTTTATCATATTTTATACTAATGCTTCATAATTTCATTCACTCAAAAATTATTATCTTACCTTAATATCCTTCCTTAAAAATAATTTAAATAGCTTAAAATTCGTTACTTAATTTGTTGACACATACTTATGAAAAATTAGAAAAATTACTGAACAAGATCACAGTTTAGATTTTCACAGTTTTACAAAACAGCATAATCAAATTGCTGAAATTTTAAGCAAAATTAAAATGAAAAGTATAGAGTCCGCGGCTTATTAAATAATTTTGTCTCGTTCCTGAGTTAAATTCACACAAAGATAACAATTTTTCAGCTGTCCATTGACGAAGTGGTATTAGAAAAAGCGAAAGCGCAAATAATTTTCTGTCACACATGCTTGCAAGCACAAACTCAGATCCACTGTAACCTTGAACTCACTGTAAAGCTGATCTCCTAAGAGGTTATTCACAGATGATTTAAAGCACTCTTTTTTCTAAATATTGGAGAGATGGTCGAAGCAAATTGGATATTCCTTTTTACTAGACATTCGATTTCTGGATTTATCGAGAGATTACTTTCATTCTGTAAACACTACTCGTGATTATTTTTTGAAGCACTTGTAAAGCACCACGGCAGAAGGATGACAGATTATTTTTAACCACTGAAAAAACAAATTTGATGTTTCACTTCTTTCACATTGCCTTTGAATTTATCACAAAACGATGATTTTAAGAGGTGAATTAAGTTTTCCATTGAGGTCTTGGGCTACTGGTAAACATCCTGTCGACTAAAAATGTAATAATAAAATGCAAGGAAAAGACGGAGCAGCGTCCATGCATAATAGCTATATAAAATAAAGAAACTTGCAGTCGATGCGGTTTTAATTCCATTTTTATTTTCCAGTTGACGTTCGTGGCCACAATCATTTGACACTCTATTTGTGCCTATTCAATAACATTTACATTTTTGATATTATTGCGTTAGGAGGCGAGAAGAGCGAAATTACGTTCAAGCAGCGAACAGAGAGGCAACTGAAGTGCTTAGTTAGCCAATACGGAAGCACACGAAGATAAAAGTTTTGGTTTGAGTTGAAAGGTTCAGTTTCCAATTATTACGTCATCAGCGCTGCGCAGGCCATGCAAAATGGAATGAGCTGGAAATGACGCAGTCCAGAGAATTTATTACCATTTTTAAGACAGAGGGAGAGAATTAAAGGGAATTAGGGGTTAATTTAAATTATAATTTTGATTTACATATTTTTATCTTACACATATATATATATTGCGCGTGTTTGTATAATGTTATGTTTTCAAACATTATTTAGTACTATATATTTATTCTTCCCCTCCACACACAAATAGGTAAATAAATAAATAATATTGCATTGTATACAGGAGTGCACATTTATCGCTTTGCCTCAGGTGAAAAAATATATAGGCACGGCTCTGTACTCAGTCCTGAAAAGAAAATTTAAAAAGTGTAACTACTGTACTCTAGCAATTTAGCCGAAATATTTAATTTTAAAGTCGGACTTCATATTCAATGTTCCTGGTCAAGTGCTTGCATTTGTACTTAAATAAAAATAAAAATGACATATTATTTTAGGAAAGCATTTGCTATATTAACAGAAAACGTGATGAGCATTCCTATGCATATTACCGTGAACAATATTGATCAATATAATATTTTCGTACAAGATGTTTCATTCACGGAACCTTCTGAGATACTTGTTCTGAGAAACCCTGGAAGGCTGCTTCAGGAGTGCCCGATTGCGAATTTGAGACGTAATTTGCTGGAATTAAAAACTGAAACTGTTACATGTTTAATGAATTTTTGGTGCGATTTCTTTCATTGGGATTTCCAAGTAATGAAACTGTATCAAAATGTGAATGACGTATTTTCCTAACGTTTCACAACTTCCAAATTATTTGTGTGAAACTTTTTTCGGCATAAAAATAATATCAAAATCATAATTAAAAAAAATATTACAGACGAGTAAATCACAAAAAATGTCACTGAATGGCATTTAAGGAAATAGACAAATCAACCTTAAGCTGTTCTAATTTATTTGTTAACCGACCCCTCAAGGCAAGATGAAAAGATGTCAAAAACTGCACATTTTGAAATTAAATACCTGGTTCGATTTTTATCGTATGGGCGTCAAACTTCTTGTGTTTTATCTCTCATAATGAGTATAACATTTGCTGTTTGTAAATATAGGGACTGGAGAAAATATAAAAAATTAGATTTCATATTTTATGCAATTTTTTATTTAAAAAAAAGCGAAAACATTAATCTTAGCATCATTTAAAACCTATTTATACGTGTACGAACGGTGGCTAAAATAAAGAGATTCCGATTTAAAGAGAGTAAAATAGCTTATCCTACAAAATATTATAATTCAAGTCAAGGATTAATTTGCAAAACGAGAAGTGCTGCAGCGCTGTGGTCGGATATCGGGAAATGTGAAAGAAATTAAATAATAAAAAATATGTAAAACTGTACCGACGTTAGGTAGTTTTTTTTTGGAAGCAGGAGAGATGAAAAATGAGCAATGCCCTCGCAGGGACTCGAACCACGGACCTTGCGAAAGCGCGCCGAGCGTGCTGACCATTACACCACGAAGGCATGCTAAGAAGGCGGGAGAAATACCCCAGAAAATGTAAAAGATAAAAAGTTTTCATTACATTCCCCCATAAATAGTGAAATAATAAATTAAAATATTGGAGCTCATCTTACTCAGATTCTAGGTAGAATCATGATTTTGCTGAAACGCCTAAATTGCTGAATCCGATTTTCGACTGAATTAAAGCCCTAATTGCCTTTCCTGAAATTTACAGTCTAAAACTTATAGTTCTCCTTCAGATAAAGTTATTTACCTAATGGATTTTTAAAAATATTTTTAATAAATTTGTAGGTTAGTTTTCGTTTGGCAGAACTGCTCATTTCAGATCTAAAGAGAGTGTTTCAGAGATTCTGAAAATATGAGACCTTACTAATGAAAACAAATCTGAAAAACTAAAAATCCTTATTTTCCCGATTCAGGATATACCAATCAAAGTTACTAAACATAATTATTTAAAAATTGTCCAAAGGGACATTGGATCAGAATACACCTGTATTATGAAATGTATCAAATAATTACACATGCATTGTAGACCATCACTTTTAATCTCTTAACAAAACTAATAATGGTAATTTTAAAGTATGACGCAGCTAATCTTGATTAGCAAAAATTCTTTCCTCTTCATTAAAAACTCTTTTTTCTTCGTTCGTTGCATCATCGTAATTTTCCGCTACAAAAAATACTGTTGCGTGCGTACGGGTTCGTAATAGATTCAATGCACAACAAGTCTGATGAAAAGTTAAAAAAATGTTTTCTTATCGCAAGAAATAAAACAAAATGCTGAGATTTTTATGTCACAGATATTTGTACAATATCACAATATCACACAGTAGTTAAATTTTAAACTACTAAAACGGTAAATGGAACACAATTCAAAGTGCAGAGAAAGCTAATCCGATCTCACTGCGAATTCGCTAGAGTGAACAGCAAGAAAATAAGTAAACAACTGAACTGAGATGTTTTTCTCCGGCCTTTTAATTTTTTTTAATCATGCACGAGGACATTCGGGTAATTTTTATTTTCTCGAGGTTTCTGGGAAGCAAAAGAGTACAATTACGAGATATATATTTATTAAATGTTAAATGCACCCGCTCTTCTATTTTTACTTTTTCGGCGTAGCTTTCTCTTAAAATTCGTCACGCGCTGCATTGCACGGGAAAATAACATAATTTTAATTATAATTCCACCAAAAATAGCTAACTATGTAGAGACATTAGGTATTTTTGAAGCAGAAATATTGAAAAATGAGCAACGCCTTCACCGGGAATCGAACCACGGACCTCTCGGTTACGCGTCGAGTGTGCTGACCGCTACACCACGAAAACATGCGAAGAAGGTGGGAGAAATCCCTTATATACTATCCCTTTCAAAGGGCGACTGGGGTTCCCAGTCGCCAAATACCTAATGTCTCTACAACTGGCGCTTGAACTAAAGGCGTGGAGAATCATCATCCACCACCTTTTTAGTTCGAGCTCCAGTTGTAGAGACATTAGGTATTTTTGAAGCAGGAATATTGAAAATGAGCAACGCCTTTTCGGGGAATCGAACAACGAACCTTTCGGTTACACGTCGAGTGTGCTGACCACTACACCACGAAGGCAGGCGAAGAAGGTAGGAGAAATACCTTATAACTTAATACAAAATCCGTAACAATACTTATTAAATGCTAAAATGTGTAGCATTATATGTACACAAGGTGTCCTATAAATATTGGTACCAAATATAAATAGCCGACAGGGCAGGTCAAAGGAACTCATGATCGGAAATCATCATGTTGAAAACTCATGCTGTGTCTCACATTTTGTGACATAGGGTAAATTAAGACTGATAGAGCCTGTTCCAAAAGGATAAGATAATTTGCTGATGTCACAAGTGATGGCAATAGATAAGGCCCGACTAAAGTAGTCTACGATCAAACTAGCACAAACATTGTGTGGTAACATGACGTCTGCTTTGCAATTTCCAATCTTTTTGATGTGCCTTACCAGCCCCTAAAGACTGTAGCGATGTTTATAGGACACAATATAGAAATGGAATTTGCTTTAGAGCATAATATAGTTGACTTTCATGTTTCATATTCTCCAATTTTACTAATATTTTGATAATGAAGTATACTTAAATGTTATGTAAATGTTGACAAATACGCAGGCTTTCTTTGTATTTTAATTTTCTTTTACACAATAATTCCAGAAGTATGCGTACAAACATATGCTGGTATGTTGAATTCAACATTAGGGGAAAGCATTGGCTACGTAATTTCTGCCTTATATAATTAGTTCGCTCTCTGGAATTGCTGTCTAGAATTCAAAGCGTTTGCCACTCTATTCAGATGTAGGAATTTTGACGACTGTGGAGAGGTATCTCATATTATTTTAACCTTCCGAAACTCGCAAAATGACATAAGGTACTAGACTATTAAGTTCTCACATTATCTAGCTCAAATTCCGGGGAGCACTTAGTGTTCAAATGCTTGGAAATGTAGAATGACTTTCGCTTTGAGTTTACAGGACATTTTCCAGCCGTTTGTGGTTTCAAAACTTGTTTTATCTGCATTGTTCGACATTTAAATTGAAAATTTATAAAAGCAATCACTGAACTATTTCGAAATGACCCAAAATGTATAAAAAGGTATAAAAGTTTCTTTTTATTTATTACATAACATAGATTTTGCACGTTGAATTTGAGCTTGATGATTAAAGTGACATTCGCAAAACTACATTGCTCTGTGCCCACCTGTAGCCGAAAGGTTAAGACTACTACAGTGTCGGCGCAACCTGGGTTCGAACCCAGGAGAACTGTTGGCTTCTTGGGGTGTTTTTGTGGCTTTCCTTATTTGTAACATACAAACGAGCCAGTGACTTTATGCAGTCCTCCATGAAGGCATCACTCCCCTTAGGGTGACAGCTATTTTGTGTTTTAGCATATCCAGATTGCCTAAGATAACATTATTGCATCCCAAGGAAAAGTGCATATGAAATTAGATGTACTTGTATAGAAATATTTAAACTTCTTTCATGTGAATTTCCTTAGTTTCTCCGCTGTTCAGTTTTGCACTACAATATAATTTGAAAACCTGCCAGGTAGCTTCTGTCTCAGAATAAGACACAGCAACAAAATATTGCCCTTTTTTCCGGTATGTGAGGCTTTATGGTCGATATGCAAATAAAATTTCAATATAAATATTTATATTTCAAGAAACGTATGAAGAAAGATCAGATCTGAGAAATCATTTTTATGTGTTTTATAAAAAAAATCAGTTGATCTTATCCACTTATAAACAATAAATGAATAATATATTATATATAATTTTACTTCTTAAATTTTTTTTAAAAAATTATTGAAGGCTTAAAAATGGTTTATTTTTTGTTCGCTTTTAATATTTGCAATTAAGAAATTTTTACCGCTTTCTGTATAGTTAATTTCATGTGTATTTTTACTGTTTCATGAGAATGTTGAAAAGCGTTTATAAAAAAAATTTATATTTTAGTTAATTTTGTTGATTAAGCGCAAATTAACCTTTCATTTGAATTAAACCGACAAAAATGTATTACTTCCATGT
>KK119965.1:66912-129508 GCA_000611955.2 Stegodyphus mimosarum | reverse complement strand
GACAATAATGAAAGAAACAGCGAAAATACTATTTAAAAGTTTTATAAAAGAAATATGCTATTATATAAAAATATAATTATGTATTATTTATGATAAATATTTTAGTTTTATTTCTTTACGAAGATATTTTTTCTATTATTGACTATAGTACGTATACATAACAAAGACAAATAGGTCTCTAATCAAGCAACGCATATGCGATTTATTGCATTGGAAATTCATCAAACTTCACTCTAATCTCGGTTCATTTATTTAACTGGACTTGCGAGACGTAAGATCACAATAGTTTTCGCAAGTCCATTCAAAAGGAATTTTCCCTGTTTTCGCTGCGTGGCTTCGTAGTATAAATGGTAGCACTTCCGACTGGCAACAGGAAAATCTGGAATTAGCATCCCGGCAAGGGCATGGCTGACTTCTCGCGTTTCCTGGCTCCAAATAAATACGTAATAGCCTCTATAGTGGCTCCCTACTGAAACGTGCTGGAGAATAATTCGTCACCACCTGTATTTGGCTGACTGGGTCTCATTCTTCTCTCCCAATTGTCCTTTAAATGGGGGGAGAGTGAAGTAATTTTCTCTTTCCTCATTGCTTGTCTTCGTGATGCAGTTGGTAGCGTATCCATCTAGCAAGTTGGAGAACTAGAGTTTGAATCCCAGTAAGATCATAGCTGATTTTTCATGCTTCCTGCATCCAAACGCGTAATACACTACACATTTATACATACTTCGCTGATAGGTTGCATTTTAAATTTCGTCTTAGGTTGCTCAATAACTGTCGTTGCGTTCTCTTTTTTATGCATATGTTCACTCTCTCTCACATATGAAGTTACACGTATCATTTCCGTAAGTAGTTAGAAAATTACTTGAGAGTAAAATAATTACTGTAAAATATATTAGGGTTTATATTACGCATGAATGCTCATCAGAGTATTATTGTATGATATGAAATATTTTTAACCGAAGTTTAATAGCAGACTATAAATATTTTAGAACATGAAAAAAAAACTCAAAACAAACCTCTGAATTAATCTATAAGCATTACACATGCATATGCCGCCCAGACAGGATAGTGGTTAGTACCTCTGACTTCCATACTGAAGGGTCCGCGTTCGAATCCCGTAGAAGGCAGGGATAGTGTCTGGATAAATGTATAGTGTCTATGAGGCATGAGGGCACTCTAAATTTGCGGCTAGCCGAAAGTTCTCTCGAGAGGTTAGTGGTAGGGGAAGAGGGGTGGGAGATCCTCGGATCCGTCCTCCCGGGATGCCCTTTCTTAAAACTAGGAGCGAAACTGAACTCATGTCGGGTGTCACCTATAAGGTGCTCACGGCTCTTGTCAACAGCAGACGCATTTGACACCTTGCCACGATGAATATTGTGGACTTGTGTTGACCATTGTTTGACAAGTGAGATTGGTAACAACAAAACATGTATCTGTATACATATTCATTTCGATATGTTACCAAGAGACATGCGTATTCAACATTTCAGCATGGTGCATAATAGCTGCGTAGACTATTTAGCTTTTTATGACCGGAAATGTGAAAAATTGGTTCTGCCAGGATTTGAACCAGTTACTTCCTGTTACTAGCTCGATGTACACATCGCGTTAGACCACGCATGAGAGAATGTAATAGTTTCTTACGTTCTACACACTTAAAAGGAGAAATTTTAAAAAATTCCGAGATCAGTCGTCCAAATCCAGGCAATGACGAATTATCGTCCGTTACATGTTTGAATACAGGAGCTACTGTCAAGACGATTTGATATTTCGTTTCTAGAAACATGAAAAAGCTTCATCGCTGGGACTGAAGCCACAAATCTTCCAGTTACTGGCTAGAGGATGTATTAACTATTTACTCCGCAACAGAACGCACTGGGGAACGAGATAATGTCATACATAGTCAGAAAAATTCCTAGAGTAGCAGAATCTGGCGGAAATGCGCATCTGTTAATATTTAAAGTTTATATATTTATAACTTTTTCATAGTTAATATTAACATTTTGAGAGGAAATAACTGAGTGCTTTACATTGTACCAGTATAGTTCTCACATAAAATCCATATTTGCCCGCTACAAATGAGTACCCATTACAAATTTCAGCTGCATTTTATTATTTGATGTTCAAGTAATACGCTGGTCAAAAATACAATTTATGTCAGTTTTGCGCAGGATGTTTTAAATGCTATATATCAATTTTTAGTTTAATTTTTTTATATGTGTCTGTTATGTTAAAACCTAACATTAAAAGAAAGAACTAGTATTAGGAACCTGAAAGAAACTAGGGAAGGAGTCCCAAGAAAAACTTGGATCACCTAATGGCTCCAAATAGTTGAAGATAATAAAAATAAAAATTATGATAAATGGTAAATCGAGCGCAAAAAATGTAGTGCCTATCTGAAATGTATAGAAATGCTCTTCTTCTCATTCTGTAGCAGCTTGAGACATGCGGCTGCAGTTACCATAGCAACAAATGGCCTGAGTAGGTTTGAAACACGCGACTTTCAAACTCAGTTATTGCCACTCGAGCTGCGGCATTCCGGGCAAGTGCCAGTGACGTGCCAAAATCTTGAAAGAGAAATATTGCCCGGTTTATGCTCGGATCTGAAGAAAGCTCGGATGGAGGTTAGGGATATCAGGCCATTCAACAGGGAACGCAAACCCTCCCTTCGTATAAGTATCTTTTCCTAGGCATCGCAATGATGGAGTATAAGTTTGGTAGAATTCTATCCGACCCACTTTCCGATGCTGTTTTCATGGCCAAACTCACCACTCCGGTTCGTTCATCGGATGAAATTCCGATGACTAAGCATCAAAAGTCACTACTACTTTTCCCTCTGTCGTTATTTTTCTAACTGCTAGTTTGCCACCACAAATTTCTTACCTCTGGTATTTTTCGGTCTGCCGTTCGGGAAAAAATTGTAGAGGAAAAAAGAAATTGCTTCTGGGATGTCGCATATTAGATTGCCCGCATTTCCGAATCTTACGATGACAGCTTAGGTGATAAATAAGGAAGCAGTATAAAAATTCTATGAACTTATCACTGAGGTGCGCTACATAACCAGTGTAAGAGGTGATTTGAAAGAACCTACTGTTCAGATTAACCGAACGAAAGAGGAATATTTGTCCACCATTAACTTTGTTAAGCTTTTCTTTCCTCTAAATTTTACTATGGCTAAGCAAGTTTTATTAATAAACTTGTTGTCATGTTGCATCAGATAAAACCAAAGGAAAAAAAATACTATCCATTTCTTCTGAGAGATATATTTCTGTCAGAGACACAGTGCTTCTATGTTGTAAGTTACAGCCAGTTTACCATATGTGCATATTTTGAAATCGTTTGAATAAGATATATATAATCAAGAGTTATAAGTTATTTTCTCCCTTTCTGTCGTATTTTCTAGTGGCGTCCGAACTAAAAGGTGGTGGACAATAAACTCGTCGCCACCAAGATTTGGCGATTGTTTCCTCTATTCCCCAGTCGCCCATTAAAGGGGAAAGTGTATAAGGTATTTCCTCCCTCCTTTCTGCACACGTTCGTGGTGTAACGGTAGGACACTCGGTGCGCATTCGAGAGGCCGAGGTTCGAGTCTCGGCGAGGGCACTGCACATTTTTCACGTCACCTGCTCCAAGAAAATCTAATGTCTCTACAGTGGCGCCCGAACTAAAAGGTAGTGGATGATGATTCTTCACCTCCAGGATTTGACGACTGGGTCCCCTAATCCCCGGTCACTCTTTAAAAGGGGGTGGATATAAGATATTTTCTCCCTCCTTTCTCCATGCCTTCGTGGTGTAACGGTCGAATACTTGGCGCGTACTCGAGAGGTCCAGGTTCGAATCCCTTCAAAGATGATACTCATTTTTCACCTTTCCTGCTTTAAAATAACCTGTCTTTACAAAGTAATTAGTGGAATAGAATTTCGAAATTTTTAAATAAATATTCTTCTTCGTTAATGCATGTGATCAAGAGCTTTACTCGCTCTTATTAATTGACATTTTTCTTACATCATAATAAATCTTTATAAAGATCTATAAAATTATCTTTTATTTATTTCGTATGGGTTAAAATGGTTTCAGTATTTTAATTGAAATATATTACTTCTTTGTTTCTTTAAACATAAATGTTTCAGAACCCAAACATAGATTCTTTTGTATTTGCTGTTTATTTCTAACTGCTTGAAGTACATAAGATTGCAGTAATAATCTTTTTTGTTAAAATTTGTTTAACATATAAAATGGCAATTAGAACAAAAGTCGTAAACAAATTAAAACTAAAGATATCCGTTGCACGTACAAAAGAATTTTAAGAGAATTATGTTGTTTTAGAAAGAAGCAATTTTATCAGACTGTAACAGTAAAAATTTGATAAAATGATAATTATGTATTGTTTAATAGCATTTAGTTTCGTTTGTCTGATTTATGTTAAATCCCTCAAGAATATGCCTATGGGAATGGTTGCATTCGTGAAGGATATTTTAAGGAAAATTAGCTCGTATGCACTCGTAGAGAAAACCTCCCGAAATTGCTATGAAACCAGCTAGTTCGTCAATATTTCAACCCGGGTTGATATTTAATAAGAAATAAATATATATATGTTGACAGTAAATCTACAACCATCGTAATTTTATTCTCGGTGAACATACATTTAATTTAAATAAAGTCAACTATTATTTGTTATAAAGAGAAACTGAAAAAAAATGTACTAATTCAAATTGAGAATTGCTAATGTATGAAGCGAAAATCATTGCAAAATGAAAAGGCTCTTAGCAAGGGGCTTATTTTACAAAATTTATAATTCTAATTTCCTTTTTAATTAACTTTTGTTTTAATACTTCAATATCTAAGAAGTTTTAATGAGCGTGTGTATCATATTATTTTTAGAACTCAGAAAAGTTTGAGCCAAATAATATAAGCACTTGATATGCCATTAGAATGCTTTTAACTGAAGTGGCACTTAATTAACCTCACCAGTTTAATCACTTTCCACGCATTAATTTCTTTTTTATTTTAGGAAATGCCACTTGCATTAGATTATTGATCTTCTTTTCAGGAATAAATTTTCTTAGGAAAGCAATATGTAGCAAGCAATTTATTACTCACTTGTGGAAAATTTTTATTGACAAAAGAGATGTTTTCGTTTAATTTTTAGGTTTTTAAATAGTAAAAGGAGATATATTTTTTAATAACTAGCTCAGAAAATAATTTTCTTGCTAATATTATCATACGTTTCGGAGAACATCATTTGTTAGAGCAATTAATGAAACGAAATGTTCAAAATGCATGCAAACAGCAATAAATTACACTGATGAAAGCACGCATAAGATCTTTTAAAAGACCTCGGAATGTTATAGCGCATCATTCGCTATTGACCACACCCTACACTCAAATGGTGTACAAAAATAAAACAAAATTGCGTTTTTCAGCATTTTCTGTCCGTTCTTAATGAACATTTTACGGCAATCGTCGAAGCACGCGAAGTCTTTTAGATGGATTTACCGCTCAGAGTTCCATTAAGCGGTAGTGAAACGTTCTTCTTGGCGCAATCTGGATGGCTTTCTACTGAGTATCTATTTACGTAGGCTTTATCCTTGATCGTCACCGTCCATAATTCTTCAAAAAGCCGATTTGGTGCAACAGTTTCCGCATCTATTTTCCCTTCCATTTATTATTTTTGACTGAGGTTGATTTTGCCATTCCGGTGGATTTTAAATCAGAATAAGCCATTAATATTGACTTGCGTGGAATTTTGTATGACGAAATTTAATACCTTATTGGGTATACTAGTGAATTATTGCACACATATGCAATGAATATTTTACGAGAACATTCAGGATCGTGTATTTGTAGGCGATGGGTAAGCTATAATCGGGAAATTTGCTTATTCTGGTTACAGATACTTATGTCTAAGGTGAAATATTCTAATATTAAAAGCAATTATTAACTCCCTCTATACGTGCCATCGTAGTGTAAGTGGTATCTTACAATTGAAAGAACCGTAATTCGAATTGTTGGGAAGGTACAGCTGATTTATCTTATTAATTGGCTCACGAAAATTCTAAATAGTCTCTGCAGTGGCACCCGAACTCAAAATGTGGGGGATTTCCTTGCTCTGGTTGAGGTTATTTACTCCGAAGCTCCTGATAGTTTTGTAACGAATTATCGCTGTGTCTGAAAGTAGCAGCCCAGTCAGATAAGTGTTTAAATAAACTTTTTATTACAACAGAACTTAGAACATAAATGCACGTTCTTGTGCTAAAAAATCAACCGCAGCTTGTGGCGATGCAACTAAATAACAGTCAAATTCAGTTTCAAACGTAGATTACTAGTCGAAGACTACATAAATAAATCTTAATCTAAGCTGGCTTAGTGACCTTTCTTAAAAAATTCAGATATCGGCAGCGATAACGCAAAACCGAATAATTACAAATTATCAGAACTGGCGGAACGTAGCGTGTACTTGCAGGCCAGACACACGTTCTGTCTTACAATACAACAGCCTCAGTTTAAATACTAGATAAAACTGATTTGCATTCTGATGAGCAAAAGGAAAGGAGAAATTATAGTAAAGGTTGAAATTATAACTGGTAAATTTAAATAATAACCTTAGAAACGTAGTGTACGATAATTCATCGCTACCTGGATTTGGTCGACTGGGCCTCGTGCCTTTCTTCTGTCCCTAATTAAATGATAGAGACTATAAGGAATTACTGCATTCTTCATCTGTGCTTTTCTTGTGTAAATGTTTAGCACTCCAGCTAGCAGCTGGAAGATCCGTACTTTCAATTACTTAATGTTTCCTGGTCGAAAATGTCTAATGGTGTCTGCAATGATTATGACAATGTTCTTCTTAACATTTAAATTATGATCCTAAATTCGAATTTTACATAATTAAAGTAAAATATATAAAACAAAAGTAATTCATCTAAGCGCATAGGTTACCTGAGTCTTAAAATAATAGGCCGAACAGCAGCTTATTGAGTCTCGATATACTGATTGTTCGCTTCGCGATCTCTTCCTGGCAATTGAGCTGCCTTAATGAAAGAGTGCTTAGAGGTTTTCCTATTGTGTAATGTAAATAAGAAACAATTTCCTAAAGAAAATTTTTCTTGAAGGAACTTCTCTCTGTAGGGAGATTTCCTTTAAGTGTTTTACCTTACTCATATAACTTATCTAATTCGTAAGATAATATTCTAGCGTTTACGCTCATCTTACGGAACACAATAATTCATTCTTAGTTTATTTTCATCGCTGAACGTGATTAGTATCTGATACGTGTAACTTGATGGAATGAGCCTCGAGACGTAATATTTTTACGTTATAAAATCTAATTCTTTCAGAAATGCAGTTTACAAAATACAGGCTTTTAAAATATGCAGCAAAAAAAAAAATCTGAACTGTTTTCTTATAAATATAATTTATACATATATTTTAAAGAAAATATTATTTGATTTTACCAGACTGTGTAATTTATTGCAACAAACAGGGAAATAAATATTTAAGAACTGCGAACATTAAATTTATCTGAATTGTATTGAGATAAGATCTGAAAACTAATTTGGTATACTTAATATATTTATATTTTTGAAATGCTTCTTAATAAATAAATAATCGCTTTGATGAAATACTACCAGTAAATTAGATATCTTTATATTAAAATATGTGTTTCAAAAGGATCGCGACTGAAAGATGTTAATTATTTCTTAATCAAGTTTTCGAAAACTTTGCTAAAGCTATTTTAACAATCTTTATTTTGCTTTAAGTAGCGAAATTTTGAATTTTTCAGGTATATTTGCTACAAATTATTACCAGACCTTTGCGTTCGATTCCATTCATAACCCTTTTACAGTCTGTGAACAGTTTAAACCTAAGGTTTTATATAGTGTTTGACAAATCAAAGATTTTTATTTACATTTCGACAAACAGTTTGAGCATTCGTGTATTTCACCTTGCTCTTACATTTCTAATGCTCTCAAGTTTAATACAAAGATAATGTAATTGTGTATAATACTAAATTTTAACATTGTGTGCACAGTCAAAAGTAACTATAACATTAAAATATAATTTATTTTCGTAATAACGTCTGTGTTTTTGCTTACTATTTAACACATAGCATGATTAACTTGTTATAGCAAAACGCTCTGTAGCCGTTTGAAAGGAAGTCTTTATTGATTAGCTTGAAGAAATCTGTATTTGTATTGTTGTTGTTTTGTTTTGTTTCGTTTGGCCATCCTATCATGGCAAAAATAAGGATATCTGCTTAAGGAGATGTTTTCATGGAGAATTTTCTAAGGTAAACTGGTCCATATTCACATTAAATATGAAAAGAATTATTATAACCGTACATGGCCTCTTCGTTTGATTGCTGGGATTCGAACAGATGATGAATCTAGTATTCAGTGGTCTTAGGCCATTGGACCTGAATTGCATGATAGTT
The DNA here is from genome assembly GCA_000611955.2 of Stegodyphus mimosarum. NCBI lineage: Eukaryota > Metazoa > Arthropoda > Arachnida > Araneae > Eresidae > Stegodyphus > Stegodyphus mimosarum. The sequence goes on along the minus strand of KK119965.1, from coordinate 121,074 downwards.
TTTTTTTAAGTTTTTAAATTTTTGCATTTATTTATGCAGAAGTTCTGTAGTAATACAATAATTTCAGTGCGTGTAATAGGAGGTTTTTAAAGCACTGTTATAATGCAAATATACGATATAAAATATTTTGGATCTATGGGAATTTTGAATTTATAACCGTAAGATTAAAAGCTAAGAGAAGAATGCGTGAGTAATAAATATCCTGCACAGTTAACGCAACTTAGCGTATCGGTGACAAAATGTGGAAAGAATAAGCTACAGACATTTCTATATTAAAAACTGGTTAGCATTGTTGTCATAATAGGAAATCTAAGTTACGAAAACTGAGTAAGAATAGATGCTTCGAAGTATCAATAAGTATCAGCTGAAAGCGGTTGGATATACAGGCTCCTTTGTTCTTCATTTTTAATGTGTGTAAAATAACTGTAAGCCACTTTTTCGCAGAAGTTCTTTCTCAAAGACATTTTTCTTAAGACAATTAGTACCTGAATTGAATACTGGGTTAGCATTGTTATCACAATAGAAAATCTGAGGTAAGAAAACTGAGGGCGAATAAATGCTTCGAAGTATCAATAAGTATCAGCTGAAAGCGGTTGGATAGACAAGCTCTTCATTTTTAATGTGTGTCAAATAACTGTAAGCCACCTTTTCGCAGAAGTTCTTTTTCAAAGTCATTTCTGTTAAGGCAGTTAGTACTTGAATTGGTTAGGTTAGGTTAGATTATTGAAAAATGCTAAAGAAGTCGAGGGCTCCCTAATGAGAAAACCGTGACAACCAAACATGCACTAAGCCCATTCATCTTGGTTTCATCCTGCGCCTAACTACCAGGTATTCAAACGGTATTAAATACTCGGCTTCTGGAGGAGGGGTAGGCTTTGGACTGGATTAGTTGCATTATGGCAAAGCACACTGTACTTATGTGTATAAGGATACGAACGGCTTTCTTGGGTGACTCTCTAACGTATGAAGAACTGGCTCGTATGCCAGTTGCACATAGGGAAATCGCCGAAAATGTCCATGAAGTTGGTCCCTTCACGCAGATTCAATTAAATTTTGAACTCGGTGTTATCGTCATCAGTCAAAAGTCTCCAGCCATAATCCGAGAATTTAGTTACAGCAAAGTGTTCCATGGTCAACTTCCAAAGGCTACATGAATGTCTCAACACCGGAATTGAAAGACAGCTAATTTACTACTTAATAATAAAGGAAAATACTCGAAGGGGTAGCCCTTTTAGCAACCCAGAAATTAAATCAAGATGCCACTTCTTACTTCTGACAGTTACTGATTGTCTTTTGAAGACAAGAAATATGTCTTTTTAAAAGACATATTTATTTTAAGGAAATCTATAATAAGACTATTTTCATTTCCTGTGTAATATAAAAAATGTAATTGTTTATTTCTGAAAGTGATCTGCGGTTCGATTTGCCGCAATATACGTTAGAAACCCCAATTTAAGAGCACATGGAAGTAGGCCAGTCGTCGCCGAGGTTGGTCGGAAATGATAGGCATTTTATTGGTTTATCAAGCTTCTTTCAGCCAGAGGGATCTTCTCACATCTTCTGTGTTTGTACGAGAGGGGAAAACAGGGAAAGGCAATATTGACACTTTCTCTTGAATAAAACGCAGCAGAGTCCTTATTTTATTGCATCGCTTTACACTTAGATTCGGTTCACAAAGCTCCAAGTAAATGAGATCCGCTTCAGTTCCTCAGAAGCACGCTTTCAGGCAATAATCAGAGTGATTTCGGCTGTGCCGACATACATAATACAATTGAATCGGGAGTTTTAATGGAAAGGTTAGAGGCGGAAAGCTCTGAAATTTTTTCCTCTTTCACTTTCTTTCTTAGAATGACTACGAATTTCTTTCTGGTAAATCGCCAATTTCGCTAGTCTCTTTAACAATTTAGGCAATTATCGAGTAAAATAAATATTCTGGGACCATATATGCTTCAAGACTATTTTTAGTTCTGTTACTGAACTTTGTAACAGTATCTTGACTTTGTCCTAAGACTGAGCGGTTTCTCAACTACTATATATTGTACATTGAAATATTTACATTTCCAGGTTCAAGTTTTCAGCTATTGCCATCAACGAAAATCGAAAAACTGCGAGTTTAGTTCTGCCTATGGCTGTTTCAAATTCATATGCCTAGGCATACCTAGAATTATCTGCTGATGATGCCGATATTTGACATAACATCTTTAAATTACCATCCTCTTAAAATTTTTAATCGTACTTCCAGTGAAAATTATGGCGAAAGAAATTTCTAACTTGAACAGCTGAATAAAAGTAATATTTTATTTGTTTTAAGTAATCTTTCCCTGTTTACAAAGTCATGCTCATTTATTGCTTTATGAATACCACCATTTATTGTAAGGGCTAAATTATAGAGGATTTTTCAGGAAACTCCAAAGTTGTGCATATAATATTTTTTATAATGCAGCCTATTCCAATAGTTAGAACTTTGTTTTTAATGAAGTCAGTTTCTAACATGCAAATTCAGGTTTTTTAGTTTTAATTCAAAGAATTATACAAGGTTTCGTATTGAAAATTATATATCAGAATTATGTCTATATTTTGTCATACGTTATTGTCCATCAGTGGCCAAGCGGCTAAATCTTTACCAGTAATTCGACTCGAATACAAGTGTCAAATGAACGCGCTGTTATGTCAGCTTTTTTTTATATTTTTCCTCATGTGTAATGTGAACTCAAGCCAATTTGTCTTCAAAGTCCTTCATGAAGCCATCCTACTTCTCAGGCAGATACTTATCTAAGGTTTTGCCTTAATCTAAATAATGTTCATAATCCGTTAATAATTTGTCAGCATAGTTACAGTTAACCTCGAAATCGTATTGTCATTGATTCATTCAAGAACGTATGCTATGTAAAAAAGCAGACTTACAGTAATATCCTAGTTAAATTAGAGTTTCTTAAGAGCTAGAATAATAAAGAACTGTGTAGCGACTATTCGCTGTGTTCTTATAAGTCCAAAGAAGAGTTAAATAACCATTTTTTCCAACTCAAAATAAATGACCAGATGGCCCCTTCTCGGGCTTACAATAAGCCTCCACTTGGGATTTAAGTCAAGATAGAAAATACAAATCTAATACTAACTAAAATCAAACAGCCGAAGCTGCACAGAATTAACTAACAGAGTTGGCCCTTATTTAAGATCCCCGGTGAATACTAGCAGGCACGTAGCAAGACAGCCGAATAACAGAAAGCTTAAACTAGTAGCAGCAAAGTGGCCGAAAGGCAGAACACGTTGTCCTACTCTCTTTTCCGCTCTTCTAATGAAGTGACCCAAACTTAAGCTTAATGAAGTGACACAGACTTAAGGTAAAGGAAAAGCTTGTTCCAAAATAAAAGTAACTATTGGGAAAGTAAAATTAACCCTACATTATAAATAACACTTATTTTATTCTTATTGAAAACCCGCAGAGTCATTTGCTAGCAAAATCACGATGCTTGGCATGAAATATGCTTATTATTAAATCTAAATATCATGTTAATTTAAATTTTATGTCACATAATTTATGTGCATGTAGTTACACCATTAAATATTAAAAAGGAAAACAATTCGACTGTAAAAAAATATTGTTGCTTAATATCTAAATTTATATTCCGTTGCAAGTTTTTGGTAATAATTTTTGAATTAAAAAATGTATGTTGCTTAGATCCGATGCATTGAAATTTGTTTTGTTACTTTCCTAATTAGACAATTATTCAGAAAATATTCTATTTTGATGCTGCATCTTATAATTCGTATCTTTTAGAGCTTAGAATAAGAACATTTACATAATAATTTTATATAATTTATTATTCGATGTTTACGAATTTTATGTTATTAGTGGTTTTATGAATACAGGTTAGGATGCGGGAAGTTTTGTCAACAGAAGTTAATTGTCGTAGGTGTTAGTTTTAAACAAATTTTAATCCAAAAATTAGTGAGTAGTTCTTCACGTCTCGCTTTCAAAAACGACAGCAGCAGGAAAACTCTATGTCTTAAGCTAACAAAAGAATACAGCGGACGGACGCTCAAATGATAAATAGACGAAGGAAAAAGCTCCAAACAGCGACTAAACTTCACCACGCGAGTTGTTAATAAATTGAACTTTTCTCCCCGTTTACAATTTTTCGGGCGAAGAAAATACGCCATCCATATTCAAACCGGGTTTTTACCTCCGAATTCCCCTTCAGCGGGGTTCCTTTTGTTGTCAAAGCTCTGCTTTGTTTTGGCTCGACAATGGGAGACCACATATCACGAAAAGATTTCCCTTCTGCTGTTTTGTTTCCGCGGAACAGTAAATATTACTCGTATTGTGATGTTTATTCCCGGTGATCTCCGAACGCTGGGCTTGCGATATTACAATATGAGACGGTTCACCGCCCATATGTTAATAACTGTGAGAGGTCACACGGAGTGAAACGCTCCGGAATTAAGCTTAATTCTACTCTCTTAATTTATGTCGGTTCATTTCTGGGCGCGTGAAAAGTTTTCCTTCGTGATCGAAAGCAATCTCTACGAGTACAGTAAATGTTCCAGCAAGATTTATTGATCATTACTGTAGTCAAACTATACTTAGTTTTTCATACCATTTAGATGAATGCCTTACAATTGTCAGAAAGAATTAAACTGTTTGTTTTAGTGCCCTGACAAATAATTTTAAAAAAATTAGGTAGTCTTGGGAACGTAATAATGCAGTGTCTTTCACCTATGTCAGGTTACTTAAGGAGATATTTCGCATAGCTGACATATGTTAGTTTATTTACGCTTAGCTGACACACGTTCGTGCATTGCTTAGTTGACATACATTAGTGCATTAGTAAAGGGTGAAAAGCCGGTACCTAAGTGTTTCGGTAGATATATACTATTAGGTATAATAGGGCTTTGAAAACTGTGAAGCTTCTGCACCAGGTTTGAAGAAAAGCATCCCAAGAGTGATCAGAGGGTCTCCCAGCCCTCTTTCCCCAACTTCTCAAGAGAACTTTCGGCTCGCCGTGTATTTTGAGACCTCCTTCCACACGCACACAAACTGCTTACAAACATGCGTGCCTTCTCCGGGATTCGAACCCGGGTCTATCGGTATTGTAATTAGCGTCATCGACCACTACAACAGCTATTTACTAGTTATCTATTTATCAATGCATTGCCGCCAGTGCGTCAGCAGTACAATTAGACACAAGAATCTGCTTCAAAGAAAATGAAATTGCATCTAATAGTATGAAATTGCATATAACGAAATATATCTTCATCTTCTTCTCAAGTGAACTTTCAACTTCTCAAGTTCTCAAGAGAATATAATGAAATATATCTTCTTCTCAAGAGACTTTCAACTTTCAACATATCAACTTCTCAAGAGAACTTTCGGCTCGCCGTGTATTTTGAGACCTCTTGTCGCACACACACAAACTGCTTATAAACATGCATGCCTTCTCCGGGATTCGAACCCGGGTTTATCGGTATGGCAATCAGCGTCATTGACCACTACAACAGCTATTTACCATTTACCTATTTAGCAATGCATTGCCGCCAGTGTGTCAGCAGTACAATTAGACAAAAATCACATTCAACAGAAAATGAAATTGAAAGGGATTTTTCTCTTTCCTTAATGTGTGCTTTTGTAGTGTTACCTGGGAGTGTAAACTAATGCTAAAATCCTGAAACATGCTTCAGGAAGTATGTGCAAAGTACTGAACCCTCTACCCCTTTTTCTAATATTAAGTCCAAAAGTCAAATAAGCTTCCTATACAGGACGCTTTCAGCCCCTGCGGATGACAGTTGCTCTAGATAGTTAGGGTGATAGAGGTGTATCAGTTTTGCTTACTACGTGTGAAAGCGCCCTACACACTATCCTGATGTAATTGGAAGAACGCCCGTCTAGAAGATGGGAGTCCGAATCCCCATGAAGGTATAGCTCATTTTTTCATCTACAAGTGGCGCTTGTGCTACAAATATGTACAGACGTTAATTCGTCATCATCTGGATTTGACTACTGTGTTCCCACCTTTACTATAAAATTCTGGCAGGTGATAAGTCATCACCATCTGCATTTGCTTCTTGGTTCCTACCTTTCTAGTCGCTCTCTATGTGGGGAAACATGTAAGGGATTTTTCTCTTTCTATACCACTTTCTGGTAAGAGCATTTTTTCCAAGTTAAAATCTCAGTAACACCAATTCTCATTTCTGATTTTTCTGTTATATAAAAAGACATGCAACTGATCTGTACCAATAAAGTAAAAGAACATAGACATAATTAAGAATAAACTCATAAAAGAAGCAGGTTACTTAGCATACTAAAAGAAGCTTAATAATTGGGATACACCATTTGATATATTATAATTTAATTTTGTATTTATGAAAATTCGATATGGTTTTCCGAAAGAAAATTTTCATTCTAAAATTAGCAATCAAATGAAGGGAATTTAACATCATCGGGAAATTTGTAATTCTCGAAACTCGTATTCCGCCTGAAAAAACAGAAGCTCAAAAAAAAAATAAAGTAACACGGAATTTTACCGGTTTAAACGAATATAGAATTTTACCGATTTTACAGATTTTTGCCAATTAATACTAGGAATAATAAAAAGCTGGAACTTGTGCACTGCAGCCGTCTGAGATTCCGCTTTCGAAATATTCACCTCTGTTTAGCATTTATGTACAAAGAAGAAATAATATTCATTGATACCACGTATTTTAGTTTAAGCAATGTAAACTGGTGCTTAAAAATTACTCTTCCATTTGTGATACTCTAAACAATGTACTTTGTCAGATCACGTTCGTTCGTCATTAACTCTGTCCAGTGATTTCTAGAACAGACTTATTACCTCAAATAGCAAACAAACATCTGAAGCTGGCTGACGAATTAAGGAGGACGTCTTGGAGTTAACTCTTAGAGTACGTTTGTGTCCGGCCAGGTGTCTTGACTTCAAATCGCAGATGAAGCCCGGACTTTAACAACGCTTAAGGATGACATTTTCAAACAATAATTCCCAATGCATCTCTGATATCAGAAGTGATATTTGTGGTAGTTATTTTAACAAGAATGAGATTTAAATTAAATTTTTAATTTAAAATTAGAAGTCTTTAAAATCTTGATATATTTTAGTAAAACAATGTACATCGTATTAAATATCTCTTTATTATATTTCGTTATTAAATATCTCTCTTATGAAATATCGCTATCGTATCAAATTTCTATACCGTATTAATATCGTTTTAAATATATGTCTCGTTTAAACAATAAAGGACACTAGAACTTTATTACTTCAACTTAGGAATAATAAAATTTATATTTAATTTGCTGTAACCACGTATAGCGCCTTAGTTGAAAAACCATATAATGTCTTTAAAATATTATTTTGAAATCAGTTTTAATTTGAATAATTTTTTATTTTGATATTTTATTAATATGTAAATTATCTTATTTCAGTGTTTCATACAGAATTTAAATTACTTATTAAGCAAACATCAAAAAATATTTTTAACGTCTATGATTAGCTAAGCTTGCTAGCTTAATGTCAAGGTCATCCGGCAGTGACAGCGGAAAGTAGTCGACATAAAATAAACAGACAAACAATAAAAATACAAAATTGTGAAAGGAAGAAAAAGAGAGAGAGAGAGAAGAGTTTTTTAAAATTTTTATTTAGAAGTGTATTAAAGCGGATGATCTTAAAACTAATTTCTAGCACGTATTTTAATAACAATATTTATATAAAGCTTTCAAGATAAATGTATTAATGTACTAAAAACTTTAGTCTCCAAATTTCGAAAATTAATTTTTTATTAAGATTTTCATTAAAACCTTAAGAGAAGAAATGAGGAGAAATTTGTTTTGTTGCGTACTTTTATTCGCCGTATAAAACAGACTATGCAATTTATTGTAAATCTAATCAACAAATAATTTACTACAACAATTTTACAATAATAAAATTATAGTTAGTAAATTTATCCTGTAGTTATTGCTAAAATGTTAATGTCTCAATAATTAGAAAATTAGTCCTGCCCGTAGCGGTAATGCAGGTTGTCTGACCATGATAGTAATAACCTCTATCCGCTCTCTTGAAAGGAAAAAAATAGCAACTTTTTAAATTTTTCTAAAAGGATTTGGAACTGGAATTTATTTGAAGCGATTGAAACAGTAGTTATAATTTCTGTCTTCGTAATAATATAGAAAACATGACAAAAAAGTCTTTTCTTCTTTACTTAAGCTTCTTTTCTTTAACTTGAAATTCTAGTGTAAGTTTTTCTTTTTTTTTATCTTTTATTCTTTTTTTTCGCTCTGTATAACTCAGGCCACCCTAGCAGGGAATGGTGTAAATTCCCCAGATGTCAATGCGTCAAACATGAAGCTACCAGAAAGAAGAAAAGACCTGTTTGTTGTATACGTCTCTAGAGATTTTTTTTTATTTTATTTCTTTTCCTTTTTTGGATTAAAGGTATGTCAATGGATGACTGCTAGCTCTTTTATGCGGGTAATCTTACACAACATACAGTCTCTCGTTTTTTCTCTGAATCTTCCGAAAGCTTGTTTTTCACGTCATCTCCTGTTTTTCAACCTTAGTTTTAAAATATAAAATACAACTGTATTTTTTTTTGTTTAAAAATTTTAAGAATCTAGGCTCAAGCGAAAAATCCTTTTCGAAGTGTAGAGTGAGAATTGCCTTATAACCCTTCTAAGATTTGTTTTTTCAAAAACTCAGTATAAGCTTAATATTTCAGCTAAAACCTCTTAACTTCTCAAAGACATTTTAGAAAATACTGGAGTATCTTTCTAAAGTTAAGGTTTTCTAAGAATTGTCTTATACGAATTTCCTTCCGACTATGCACCGTGGTATCACAGGTCCTGTCATTCTGATTTTTAGCGCTATTGATTGAAATAAAAAGTTCTTTCTATGCTAGTGTTAAACTAATTTTCTGTTAATACATTTGACTGCTCGCTTATTAAAAGTATTTGTAACAGTCAGATGATTTAATGGCTTGCTTAAAAATCCTTCTGAAAAGTTGCATCATCTTGTCTAGGTTAGGAACCATTCATTATATTTTCTATCCATGACAACCCAGCTCTTCAAGCAAATTTCAACTCTTTTATAGAATTAGTCTTTTACTCCGACGTGATGAAGTTAAAATAAATTTTAAATCTGATCTATATTATATACATTTATTGCAATGCTATAACAGTTTAGTTACAGTTCATTCTTTTAACATGTAATATACGTGTTTTACTACGTAAAATGTACTTTTCAGTACATTTCTGATAACATTTTTTAATATTGCATGCATGTTACATTAACGGTACTCTATTTCTTTTGGTTCGCTATTTGTTTTCTATTCCATTTCTTCACCCGTCTTTTAATGCACATAAGGATGCAGATATTTTAGTTTTCAGCGCAGTCCCTTTTACACAGTCCCATAATCACCAGTTTGCCAATATCTTTCTGATAAAAATTCTTAACTGTTCCTATATTCAACTGTTCCTGTATTTTGAATTTTATTTCAGATGTACTTGTTTAGAACTAGTACTGCAAACATGAAAGCCAAATGGCACATTACCGATTTATTTAACTGGCAATATCTACCAGTTAAGAATATTATTTATTAACAACCATCACATGCCTAACTTTATTTCTACATCTAATGAAACTATCCAGCCACGTCGAAAAATTATCTTTAATTACTATCATGGTCTGATTAGCAAAGACTGAATGCCCATCAGATAAGCGTGGCTTCGAGCCCCGGGTAATTCGTACATATTTGTGATTGTAGTGCTCGTGTGAAATAGGAGCTTTCAAAACTTGTCGTCCAAAAGTCTTCTCAAATGATTGATAGAGAGTGGGAGTTTATAAGACCATCGGATGCAATCCGCTGGGATGTCTGTGGATCAAAACTGGGATGGAGCTTGGGTATTTAGGTCTCTTTGCCTTGTAAAGTGTTACATTCTTAGGAAGCATAAACTCCAGATTTAAAAAGTCTTTTGAAGAATTGTCTTCTAGTCTTGTAAACAAAGTCAGAAGAAGGGTGTATAAGACCCTTTTATTTGAACACAAAGAGGTAACAATGAGCCAACTTGGGTTTGCACAAGCCAACACTTCTGGCGTAGCTCAAATACGTAATGTTGAACTAAATCAAATGTAACAGATCAACCTAACGACTCGCAGAATAGTTTAACGTGGAAAAAAGGCTCTGACTTGTAGAAAACCGGCGAGACGAGCCTAATGGCTAGAAGCCCTCAACGCTGCAGAACCAGATCGTTAAAAAGTCACGGTACAAACGTGGCCTGAAGTAGTCAGAACACGCTCTAAAATTAACTTGCGTAATCTTCGCTGAAATAGCACTTCTTTCTCCCTCCATCTAAGTGAACGCTCGCTATTTCATCTACATTCTGACAGGAAAGGTCTGGATGAAAAGAGAGTGTTAAAAAAGCACTAACACTTAAAGTTAACAATTAATTAAAAATAAAGAGATAAATCCTTACAGCCTAAATCAAATAAATCAATCAAATCATGCCTTGCTTTTTTTCACAGTAGTTCGCACTACAGTACGTTATCAAAAGCTTTATAGGAATTCACATAGACGCCATAGCGAAAGAATTACAACTATCGAAAGCTGTACTAGCACTGTCGATGTTTTCATATACGCGGGGGAAGTACTTTTCCCTAAAAAGTAAAATCACCGGGATTTAGTTAATAATTTTTGAATAAAAATTCACTCTATAAGAATTTCCCATAAATGAAATTTTGGTTTTAATATGTGTTGATAGCATAGAAAACACGAATAAAGAATTCTCATGCAAGAAAAGAATTCTCATTCATATTTATCGCGGAACCGTTGTTGTAGAATAGGGTTATTGCCGGTTAAGTTAATAATGTCAGTCTTATATGTAACATGTTATGATGATCGATGAATTGGATTATTGTGTAAGGCACGTTAAGGAGAGCATTTAAAGCAAATTAGGTAAGTTGAATTTTAAGGTTGTTCAGTGACTTACACTAAATACGATCTATTTCCCTTCCTTTCAAGCTTGACACACAGGAACAATGCTATGTTATTTTTTATTTTAGTGAAATGGTCTTAATTGCTGCTTTAAATTTTGGTTTAGAAGGTATTGTTGGATATTATAGTTATTCTCAGAGATCTTACAATCGCACAATCGCCAATGGGAACTAAATCTTGATTACTTGAAACTTATCGCAGTTAATGTTTCTTAAAAATATCAAAATTCCAAGCAACGCTACTTGCAGTATTGTAAATGACTTTTCTTCTTCTTCACTGCGTGCCTCTGTGGTGGGATTGGAAGCATGCCCAGCTAGCAATCGGAAGGTCCGGAGTTCGAATTCCTGTAAGGACATCGCTTTCTTATAGCGTGCGTTCGTAACGTAATTGGATGAATATGTGGCAAGTAGTAGGAGGATCCTGAGTTTGAATCTCGGCTAAGACATCATTTATTTCTCATATTTCCTGCTTTGATAAATATAGATTCGCTTTATAACATGACTAGAACTTATAAGGTATTTCTCTCACCTTCTTTGCATGCCTTCGTGGTGTAGTAGTCAGCACGCTGGGCGCGTATTCCAGAGGTCCGTGGTTCGAGTCCTGGCGAAGACATTCTTCATTTTTGATGACTCTTGCTTCAAAAATATCTATGTCTCTACACTGGCACCCGAACTAAAATGGGGGTGGATGATGGTTCTCCACCACCGGGATTTAGCGATTGCGTCCCCTGAACACAAGTCACCCTTTAAAATATATATAAGGTATTTCTCCTATCTTCTTCCCATGCCTTCGTGGTGTAGTGGGCCGCACGCTGGGAACGTATCCAGAGGTCCGTGGTTCGAGTCCCGGTGAAGGCTTTGCTCATTTATCATGACTCCTGCTTCGAAAATACCCAATGTCTCTACAAACTTACTGACTCAAAGGCTGAAAAAATATGATAGATTTCAGGTTTTCTTAAATGTAGCTAAGTTTATTTTCAATTCTCACTATGTGTTTTGGCAAGGCTTATCATATGAACGCTAAGTACGCAAATATTTTGTTAAATTTCATTGTAATGGCTAAGAAAGGAATATAACACTCTCAATTTGAAATTTTTAATAATCAGAAGTTACGTCATACAAATGTGCCCATGAACTAGTTTCTCTACATAGTTTCATACAGATGTGCCCATGAACTAGTTAATGTCTTCCTTAGGATCTTCTGCTTGTTATCACACAATTATTTCTCTAATACGAAAATATTATTATTAATTTCGAACTTACACACTTCTCAACTGTTTTTGCCAGTTTCTGCAACTATCCTAAAAGCTTCAGCAAAGCTGTAATTTACTATCTTATAAACTGCATTCATGTTCAGCCTACAGTTTAGGAAATTTGAATGAGTCAAAATTAGAATTAAAAGGCTATACTTGTAAAATGAAGATAAATATATATTAATGTGCATAAAATTGATATCCAACATACATGAAATCGAAGTGATAACTACAAAATTCAATAAAGCCTCAATAAATCTAAAAAAAAAAGTAAAGAAACCTGCGTTGAAGCTTTTCAGTTGGGTTAAACATGCTTTAGGCATTATTTTTTAATTCAACATTCCTCTTTTACGCCATGGATTTCTTAAGCAAATTGTTTCCCTCTGCACAGGTGGTTACGGCAAATAGCTAGGGGCCAAAGTTGTGTTTATGCTTCTAATAGTCGGAGTTAGGTTAGATAAACAAATATTGAAACTGGATAAATTAGCTAAGCTTATATCTAATACTGTCAAAAGAATTTAATAAACGGATCTTCTTAGAACAGACATACTCCTGCTTGAAAGTATGTAATTTATTTGCTGATTAAGAGTTCATAATCTTTCTATTGATAGTTAAAAGGACTTGAACTCATACATTATTATTTATACTAAGATATAAGAATGTATTGAGATTATATTTGTCTTTTTCTTTCTTATCATATTATAAAGGAATAATTTTTTGAACTTTCCAACATAGGAATTATTTGATTTTCTTGCGTGTTTCTCTAGGAAGTATAGGGATATTCACAATATTCTAGATATTCTGACAGTAAATCTATAATTAAATAACATCATTCATTTTGTGCAAAATATGATACTTTTACTTCAACGTCCTTAATCACTTGAAAAATATATATTTAATACATTATCTAACATTATTCTACTATAATACGAGATAAGAAGGAAGTGAAAATGTGTTCTCCGATAAAATATAAAGATAAAAACTGAATCAAGATGAAACTTTGAAAGAAGATAAAACTGAAATCAATAATCCAATGATCAAAATATTGGTAATTAAAATGATTTTACTTGTGTACATTCGGAGTATAATTCTTAAAAAATAGGCTTATTTTGTTTGGTAGAAGGTCTTTGTTTAGGTTTGCTTTAATGTTTACCATCTAAATATTTGAACTCGGATAGTATTGAGGATATGCTCCGAAATTCCTTCACAGTATGATTTAATAGAATTAGTCTTAAACCAAAAGTGTTAAAGAAATTGTTTTGAGAAAGTGTAACTTAAAACTTGACTGCGGAAAAAATATAAAATAAAGTAAAGAGCATAAAAAATTAACGATTGGAATAAATTTGTTGGAAATTTAATAACTGAAAACATAGTTTAGGATTTAATTTAAAGGTTATACTAATTTAAATCTTTGACAATACTAAAAAAGGTATTTAAAGCATTCTGCCAACCATACTTTATTCCTCCAAATTCCACACTTTCAATCTAGCCGGTGAGTTCCTCAAAAATAAGATTTTTGAAGCTTATTTATTCGATAAACAGTCCATCTTTAGATGAAGGATTACAGATACTGAATTTATGTCATTGCATGGATGGAAATAGTTATTACAAGGGTAGATAATAAGTATCGGTGTCCTAAGCTATCGTGTGTCTTGGGTTCAAGGCAGGAACTACTATTATTTCAAAGTTGGAGTGGTGCAAGCAATCTGACCTATAATATATTTATGATGACCGGCTAATAGAGTTATAATGAGACAGGATAAGAAAATTCATTATCTTCGGCAAGTAGGTCTTAAGATTTTCTTGATAATGAAACATTGCAGACATTGAATTTTAAATCCTACTCGCAAAATCTGAAAACCTCCCAAGACTCGGAGCTGGAATTTTACAAGTTGCATATAACCTATGGACAGACATATATGACCTGTGTACTCGATTAAAATGCATAATAAATCATTATTCGGTATTTGAAATATAAAAGGAATGTTTAATTTAGAATGTCAAAAATAAAATATTTTCGGCAGAATACAGAAAGCAGATATTGTAAGGAAGGATTTGAATATAAAGAATACTTCAGAAGATTTTAATACTAAAGTGTTAAATCTATCTGATGATTCAATTTTTGCACAATTCTCTGTTTAGAAGTTGCTTCTTACGAATCCCGATTAAGACATGACAGATTGCTATGTCTTTGAATGCACTTATACCGCGTAATCTTGAACAAAATTAAACACTATGAGCAAGATGTGAATACAAATTAAACTATGTGAAACTGACGCAAATTTTTATGTAAAATAAACAGAATAATTTGTACAGCTTTTAAGCTAATAGCCATTAAACATGTTTCTTTAAATATCAGCCTCCATCATGATGAAGCACCTTCTGATTGCTAGTTCGACGAAGACTAAAATTTATTCTATAAGAGTACGCAGTGGGGAAGGAAAAAATTCCTTTTTAATTTTCATGAATGTATATTCAAGGTATTTTCAAATATTTTATACTAAGAAATTTAGCAATACTTTACCAATAATTATTTGCATATTTCCAACAAGCTGTTAATTGTTGTTATCTTTTACAGTATATGAATTGGCTGTTAACTTAATGAAAGTGCGTATTGTTTTCTTGCGTTAAAATGTAATATAACCTTACAAAAGAAAAACAACTGGCATTTTTACCTGTCGGTACATTTAGTATACGATGTTTAGTTAATTAAATGGCCTAAGAGAAGATATTTACGGGCACATTTCACGTTTAAATACTCGTTTAGAACTTACAGGAAATAATGCTATTTTTGAGAAACATTAGTTTAAATGGAAATAGTATGTTTAAGTAATGTAATTAAAAATTCCTGGAATTTTTCGAAAGCTAAAACATTTTCACATGTCATTAATGACACTTTTTAAAAATTTATCTGGGTTATAGAAGATGACTGTTATGTGATAATCTTATATAAATAAAAGTAAATAAGGCAAACAGTGCTAAGCTTCCTGGAAGTCTCATATAAATATCGATCGAGATAATGCAAATCTAGTTATTCATTGCCACTTTAATTTTATTCAAAAAGCAAAATAGAACCTTCTAACATATGAACTGAGGTTTATGATCTGGATAAATAATATAAAAACAGATGTTAGGTGTTTATTCAAATTTTTATTCTTTGTAAGCATCTTCAATAAAAATACTCATCGTAAGTGTCAGTCATTTTATGCCATAAAAAATTAATGCTTTTTTAGCAGTTTTAGAAAATAATTAAGTATCTTTCACCCATCTGTATAATAAAAAGGTTCCTATTTTTCTTTTTCTTTTTCCCAGTATTTTCTTCGTATACAGTGATGTCTAATTGATTACAAGATAAAATTCGAATAGTTTTCTAAAATTAGTTTTCTAATACTGCAATATCTTCATAAACATCTCAAATTTTTTCAGTAGCATAATTGAGAAAGAGTATAAGAATAAGGGTTACATCGCATTCTACTAATTACTGTAGTTTACGAAAGTCAATAGTTTAAAAAATAATGTGTTTTAATTCAATCTTGCAAATCGATGCACTACTTTCATACTGCACAAAGAGCAGGTGAAAAAAAGCACTTTATACTATTTATATTTCGATTTTTAGTACAGTATATTTATGATGCATACTTCTTTCCTGCCTAGCATTTCTTTTCTTTGAAAAGGCACATTGGTTGTGTTGAAAATACAATGACAATATGTACATAAAAATATCCAAAATGTGTACTGTATTTTATTTCATAAACAGTGAAGGCGGAAGCTTTAAAAATATTCTGTCGAGACACTAGGAATATCAAACTTCTCGGGAACCAGGTGTTGGGCTTGAAAAGGGCTCTTCTTTAGAAACTGGAGCAATGGCTATATAACGCTTGCCACGCGTTTTCCTTAGAGATGGGTCTAAGGGCATCTGACTTGGATATCATGAGCAATGGCTTCTACCATTACCATCTTATACATCTAAAACTTCGGTCAAAACAATATAAAAGGCTTCCTCTGAGGAAGAAACTGGGATAGGGTCGGCCAAAGATAAGGGTTTGTTGCTCAGGTGTTTCATGTGGCAGAGATATGAGCATTGAAGTATTTGAATTTGGAAACACCAAAGATCTTCCTTTTTTCCTTAGAAATAAGTTGAAATTTTTTATAGAATTTACAAGTTTCTTGGGAAGAATTATTCTGCACTGCTTCGATGAAATATTTTAAGGGTTTGCCGCAGCTACTGGATATTTACCGTCAGTCTAGGAACATCCAGACACAGAAACTTTGTTGCAAATTTATTCAAAATACATGCATGTCTCCTAAAGTTGCAAGTCGGATAGTAAAGTGTATTTGTGGATTTCAAAAAAGAAGTAAAAATAAAGAAATGTGTAAAAGTAAATAAGTAAAAAGAAAGAAGATAAGAAACGATTTCTCTGTGGATTATTTGGATATTTTTTTTCATTCAAATTGTATATATTTATATTTAAACTATTTGTATAATTTTAGATGGTGGCATGTATATATTTTAGGTGGTGACGAATAAATTCCCATTAGCTTTTTTTTTGTTAATTTATCGTACTTTGGGTGTGGAGAATCATCATCCACCACCCTTTTAGTTTTGGCGCCACTGTAGATACATTAGGTATTTTTTGAAGCTGGAGAAGAAACAAATGTGTAGTGCCCTTGCCGGGATTTGAACCACGGCCCTTTCGATTATGTGTCGAGCGTGCTGACCACTACACCACGAAGGCAGGCGAAGAAGGCGGGAAGAATACCCTATAAAGGTAGTATAACATATTGACTGAAAATTTGTGGCATCTATTATTTAAGATTTCAGACATTTTTTTCTAAAACGTTGTTAGTCCAAAGGGGCTTTGTCCCTGAAGGACTATTGCTTTCAATTTGCTATTTTGCGTCGGAAACGTTAAATGTCGGCTGGCTCACTTTTCAAACTGTTGCTACCAAATATTGCAGCTCTGTATTATACTTAAGGAAACTAAATAATGAAGAATGTGCAAAAATGTATGTATGTTTCTCGCATTGTGATAAAACGACGGTACCTAGAGCCATCGAATTTTGAATGCATAATTCTGCTGTGAATATGGGCATCTGGAAGTTCAAATTTGAAATTCGGAATTTGTTTCATTATCGATTTCATATTTTGTAAAACGTGAACGAATTTTTGATTAACAAACTCAAGATTTCAAAGCAAGCAATGGCCGCGTTGTGCAGGAAAAAACATTTTTATCTCCAGCGCGTGAGACTGTGTATAGGAAATTCTAAAAATATGCTCAGTTTAAAATTATTTTGCGATATTTTTCTTTAACTGAATTTTATGGTTTAAGTGCGAAGAACATGATATTTAATAAATAAAGATAACACACAAAATGTTAAAAAAACGCCCCTTTGGACGTAATTTAAAATCTGAAATATTTCAGATTTTCTTTTCTTTTTTTTTTTATTCGTTTAAATTTTTTCATGTCAGGTACAGGCTATGACGAGCTTTTCCAGGTACTTAACAGACATGTTTCAATACGTCATTTAATCTAATTCTTTGGCAAGCATTTATTTGCAGGCACCCGAATCTAAATTTGTTAAAATACTTCGAATGCAAACTACTATAATACTTAGAATATGAACACTAAATATTTAGAATGATGATGAAATACTTAAAATGATGAATACTAAAATTTACATGAATACTAAAATACTTAGAATATGAATATATATCTTTAAAAGTGTTAAAACTTAGAATATGAAGTTTAAATATATTAATTACATTAATCTGAGGTCGCACTTACAATTAGATTGTACTATGAAAATCTAATCTTTAACGAAAAGTATGATCTTATCACTTTTGCCGTCCAGATATGAGCTCGGCCATTAATAAAACTTTTTTTTATCTTGTAGACGAGAAAATGGCTGCATTATGGATTTTCAAAACTTATTTTAAAGACGTGTTTACGTCCTTTTAAATTCTTAGCCGCGCATTTCCAGAACTTCATTTGTAACATCTTTTACTCAAGAATCTGGTAGTTTTGATTTTAATTTAATAGGTAATTTTGGCAGTAATTTATAGTATTTTTATTTACTGTAAATTTCCCCTATTTAATTAAAAAATATAAGATAATTTATCTTATATTTTGGAAACATATGTAACAAAAGTGATGCCTTCTATCAAATTACGGTATTCAAAGATTGTAACGAAACGAATAGTATTGATAAGCATCAAGTAGGGATTAGTTAAAACATAAATCATATGTTAAATGCGATTATTTTTCGAAGACAATTATTCTCGGTATTTTCGTCGTTTATAAAAAACATAAATCGATAGGAAAATTAAGTTAAATATTTAGATATTTAACTTTTACAATCAATACTTTCATAATGTACAGAAATGTTTCAAAACATGAGTGATTTCAGAGTTTCGTAAGAAATAAATTATCTGTCTCGTATATATGTGTGCAAGAAGAGAGAAAAAAGTCAGGATTTTTGACATATCGCTTTCCATGTCTTTTGATTTTGTATAAGAGAAGACTCTGATAATTCTATAGTATTATTTTAAGCTATCAGCCATTTTATTAAATGTCACTGAAACTCTGTGAAATAGTGATAGGATAAGCTTATCTTGAGCATTGGCTAAGAAGGTTCAATCTGTGATTGATTTGAGTTTCGTGTTTCAAGTGTAATTGATTGAACGCTACTGGAAAAGGCTATAGTTTTGTTTTTGGGCGTTCTTCTTTCAAAGATCACTATTCTGCAGTTGCTTTTGAGTTTAAAGTGTTTTGTTACTGAGTCTTCTTTCTGATCCATTAAATAGAACCATGTTCCCTTTTTTTCCCTAAAACCATTTATCGAAGAATGTTGTCTCTCATCGAGAACGGATCAAACTGCTTGGTAATGGTTCTGTTTCTGATAGATTTGAAATACAGTTTCTTTTATTCTGTTTCATTGTATCAGAAGAGAATTTGTCATATATTGTCTAAAATAGATGGGGCGATTATAAAAGAGGAAAATAATGTATTGGAACATTTCAGTTCTTTACTTATTAAAGAAACGAACCGCATACGTGCAATGCATTCGTATTTAGTTTTTCATGAACATGATCAATGTTTAATTATCTATCTATAGAAAGGCATGCACATATTTTAGAATTTAGCAAAATAGTTTTGTATTACTTGCAGAAGTCCTAAGCATTCAAATTTCATTTAATTCGCGATGGATGGAGCTAGGGCGTACACCTAAATACAAAAAAAGTTTAAAGAAGATAGCTAGAAAGTAAGCTATATTTAGTAAAGCTAAAAATTTGCTTACTAAAGCAAAACATTTGAGCTAAACATAAAGTTAAAGCTAAACATTTCAGTTTAGCAACTGGAGCCATTGCTTCAACTGGCTAAGCATTTGAAAGCAAGCTAAACATTTGAGCCGTGACATATGTGTGATGAAACGATGGAATTTTATCGTTTTTTAATCGGTTGGAAGGAAACAACAATGAAAGTGGCCAAAGAATAAAGCCGGGAAATTATTTTTCATTTTGAAATACGTGTTTCGATATAAGCGTATTCAAAATTTTAACATTTTGTAAAGCTTCGTAAATCTTGGCTTCATCTCTCATTCATTTTTACTTATTTACTTATTTTTGTCTCCAAACCGTTTGTAGATCTAAGCCGAAAGCTTATCCGAAAACAACTCAAAACTTCAAGGTATAACAGCTTTTAAACTGTAAGCAGAATAATATAAAAGATTGTTAATTGAAACTTTGCATTAAACTGAAAATTAACTTACTGCAAATTAAAAAGGGAAATTTTAAATGTTGCTGACAACACGACATAGAGGTGAGAGAGACATGCGGAGCAGTAGTATATTATTGTGTTGCCAGATTGATAATGTAGACAGACGGTAATGTTAAAATAAATACATGCGTTGCTTTAAATGTTTTCTCAAACCATGCACACAGGAAATGATTACGTTACTTGCTAACGGTTCCTTAATGCAATAAAATAATAATCTCTGGATGGATCTATGAGGTAAAAAAGAACGTTATTTATACGGATTTTCAGTCGGGACCTGAAATGGAAAAAGTTACATTGAAAAAACGATCCTTGTGAGAAAGATAAAATGAGATTGTTCTGTACTTTCAAGCACAAAGTTTTTAAAAGAAGGTGCAGTTTTCTAAAGCATTTTGAGAATTATTATTGAAAGATTTTACAGTATACATAATTAAATTTTTCATATAATTAAACTGATCATCAAACTGTAAATTTGAAAAGGAATACTATTTTTATCCAACAAGGAGTCATTAATCTTCATAGCTGAAAACGAGTTATTCTACCGTTATTCCTTAAATTACCTGTAAGGATCCTGAATTTAGTCATTAATATATATATAAGTTTATCGAAGTTAATAAATGCGTTACTGAATAGCTTCCCGCGTTCTGCAAGCATGCTGGTATTTTTAGCATTTACTTTATTAAACTAAAGCGAATATTTAGCTGGCATTTTTCCTCTGTAAGAAACATATGATACGCTAGATTTTCTAGTATAGAGCCTTAGAAACCATTGTTTTGAAACAATTTTTACAGAGTTCTCGTCTTTATTTTCAAACAGTAATTCACATGTTTAGAATACCATCAAACCGGAACAATGGTTAGTGACTCTGATTGCCCTAGCGAATGGCCCTGGTTCGAATTCCGGAAAACGCATGGATGTTTGTAAATGTATAATGTCTGGGAGGCATAGAGGTAGCCTAAGTATGCGGCCATTCGAAAGTCCTCTCGAGAGGTTTGAGGTAGGGTAAGAGTGGTGGAAGAACCTCAGAATGGTCCACCTAGGGTGCTCTCTCTCAAAATGGGGGTCGGAACTGAGCTAAAGTCGAGTTGTCACGTATATGGTGCTCAAGGCTCTTGCCAACGACAGGCACATTTGACTCCATCATGCCACAATGAACGTCGTGGGCTTGTGCTGACCTTTGCCAGACAAGTGCAATTGGTAACAACAACAGCATGTCTGGATTTAATAGTTAAGAAGATAATGCCTATAGCACCCTTTTTCGAACATCCGCGTTCTGATTTTTACCAGTAAATAATTATAAGATAGTTAAGCTTCATTTTCAAAGAAAATTGCTAAATCTCAAAAACTGCAAGTATACATGAACGATGCCTGATCGGAGATAACTTTCCACTTATTTTCTAAGCAAATGGAGCTGAAAGAATTGCTATTATAATTAGACACAGAAAAAACATGTTGTAGGCTAGAAAGGAAAGCTGGATTGAAAACGAAAGCATTGTAATGATTGAGCAAATAAATCACTCTTTGGGAACATCACCACATGACTCTAACTGCAATTAGCCTTACACTGAGCACTGAAGTTGTTCTTGCATAGCAACATGATTCTAAACAAACTTCGTTATAGAAATGGTTCTCGATCGTTTCTTTTTATGCTCTGTTTTTTCGATACTATTGAATTCAGCAATGTGTTTGCTGAGATGCTAATCAAAGGCGCGCTTTATAATGATTTTAGAATAATACATTTTTCCACTTGCACGCGAAGTGTTTTCTAGAAACCAAAATGATGAAAACTTTCATATCATTATGCTTATGAAACTGTGCTGCTTATGTAATTTTGAATAAGTATTTCCTTAAAAAAGAATTCTCTTAAATTTTTCAGCTACTGAATGGATAATTATTTCATTTCAGGATAATAAACTTTACTTTTAGGACTACTCAGATGTCCCAAGAGCTTGATAGAAATGTTTCCTAATGTTCTGATTACTACATTTGTATTGTGTGCTAAATGAGTTAATGTATTTGCCTATCCTTTACATTTTAGAAATTTTATTTCATAATAAAATTCTATAATTTATATTTATAAAAAATTACATTATCTCTCGTTAAACTACAATTCAACTGAATTTACAGTACAATAACTATGACAAAGACAAAAATAAATAAATAAAGTAATATTTTGAGTTTATTATTGAAGTATACTGTCGAAGTTCGAATGTCACACAGTATAAAACACTGTTGTGTAAGATGAATAAAAATGCTTCTTTAAATACCACAGTTCATGATTTAGTAGATACACGTATTTGTCTTTAAACACACGATCGTTCTATCCGTTCTAAATTTTTAGATGATAAATAGTGTTGCATGTGCTCCAGGCAAAGACTTCGCTATTTGGGTGACAATGCAATTTAAGGCTAAATTCAAGGCACATAACAATCTGTCAAGGAACATAACAGTGTATGGGAATATTTGACAAATTTCTAAAAGCAGGTAAATAAATACTACTCATTTAGTACATATTAAACTTAGATAAGCTTAGAAATGTTATCATTTTATTTGATCTTTTGGTTATTGAATGTAATTAATTACTGTCATGCTCCGGATGGAGATCTAAGTGCGAAAACGACGACATAGATCTTTAAATACTTAAATACTATACGCTTTCTAAAGAATTTTAAGAAAGGTGGGAGACAAATTTCAGCAAAACAGATCTTAGGTGTCGTGACAAAAAATTCATAACTGCATAGATTTTTTACTTTAATATAACAAAAATGTCTGGTCATGAGCGTTGTTAACATCTGAGATTATAAAAGATGTACAGAAGATTTTACAACTAGTCGCAATTAAATTTTTATTAGAGACTAGATTATAAGTCATATTTGTTTTAACCCGAAAGACAGGCCCTATGAACTGAGGTCCAGGCCGGAAAAAATCTACTCTGTGCCATTATTTGTGAACGTTATGCCATAAAACATTATTTTCCATGTGTACACAAATGCGTCTCAGAACGAAACAACGTAATAACAAGGATTTAATATGATGTGGTGCGTAAAACACTGAATTGCTAAACAAATAAGTACGCATGATATAGCTGTGGTCTTCCAACAAACACCGAAACTTTGAGTCGGTTACTGTTCTTTCAATGAAAATAGGGCTAATTTATATTTTTGGAAATAATTATAACATCACTTGTCAACTTCCGTCAAATCACTGAGATCTAAATTTGTGAAGTGTAACAATGTTCATGTTTAAGTTTTGCGCAATTTATTAAAGAAAATTTTTGGAAATGAAATAATTACCTTGTTAGATTTTTTTAAGCGTCCACGATACGATTCAGTAATCATCAAATTTTCATAATCAAATCGATATTTGATATGCTCGGGGAAATTTCAAAAGTTGATTTCTTGCAGAAAACTTTTGTAGTACATCTTCTACATAAGGGTCTGTTAATCTGATAAGAAGCTTTATCTTGTAAACGGTGGAGCGTTTTATGATCTCTCTTTCTAATGAAACTTGATAAGGTATTTCTCCCACCTTCTTGGCATGCCTCCGTGGTGTAGTGGACAGAACGCACGGCACGTATTCGAGAGGTCCGTGGTTCGAGTCAGGACGAGGGCATTGCTCATTTTTCATGACTCGAAAATACCTAATGTCTCTACAGTGGCGTTCGAACTTAAAAAGGTGGTGGATGATGATTCTCCACCACCAGGATTTGGCAATTGGGTTCTCTAACTCCCAGTCGCCCTTTAAAAGGGTATTTCTCCCGCCTTCTTGGCGTAGTGGTCAGCACGTTCGATGCGTATTCGAGTCCCGGCGAGGGCATTGCTCATTTTTCATGACTCCTGCTTCAAAAATACCTAATGTCTGTACAGCTTCTAAATTTGTTTTACATCTTCTGGCATTTTCTGTTTTCGTGTCCCTATGAATTTTTTCCTTACTAGATTACTGCGAAATACAGGAAGGCATTTATGAAATCATTTTCATAAGATTTTAAGAAATGTCTTCTAAGAAGCTTTTTCTATTTAACATACCATTTTCTGTGAAACGTTTGCTATTTAAAGAAAAATAATCTAATAAATATGAATAAGAAAGTGGTGAAACTACAAAAAAAGATGTATTTAAGTGTATGTCTCATATAGAAGATCTAAAGATTGCGTGATAACGGGTGAGCTCTCTTCTAGTAAAAACTTTGCATGCAAAGAGCAAACATACCCAAACAACAGTTTAATGCTATTATTTGCTCAAATCACCTTGACCAAAATAATGACTCAGATGATTCCAAACTTTTCAATAAAGTGAGTAACAGTAAAAGAAATGATCAAATTATACGCATTAAATGTCTGGAAACTTTGAGCATTGACCTACTTTTAATATAATTTATGACTATTACAATAAATTTCAGTTGGAACCATGTGTTTTGCAGAATTTGCGTTTTGCATTCTGTATTACCTATAATTATTTTAAAACTTACTTTTTCCGGTAGAATATTCAATAAAATATTTTTATCATATTATAAGGTATTTCTCCCGCCTTCTTCGCATGTCTTCGTAGTGTAGTGGTCAGCACACTCGACGCGTAACCGAGAGGTCCGTGGTTCGATTCCCAGCGAAGGCGTTGCTCAGTTTTTATGTCTCCTACTTCGAAATAGCTTAATGACTCTACAACTGGGGCCCGAACTAAAAAGGTGGTGGAGGATGATTCTCCATCACCGGGATTTGGCGTTTGGGTCCCCCAAACCCCAATCGCTCTTTAAAAGGGGGGAATGTATAAGGTATTTCTCCCGTCTTCTTCGCATGCCTTCGTGGTTTAGTGGTCAGCATACTCGACGATTATTCGAGAGGTCCGTGGTTCGAATTCCGGTGAAGGTGTTGCTCAATTCATCATCTCTCCTGCTTTCAAAAAAAAAAAAAAATTCCTAATGTCTCTACAGTAAAATTCACTGAAATTAATTTAGTTTTTTTATTTACTTATCAAATTTAATGTGAGTACAAAACCCCTGCTAAACCACAGAAGACACGTGTATTCGAAGTATAAATAAACTGGTGCCCAAAACAGAACCTGAAAATTTAGCATACATGCTCAAAGAAATGACTGTGTACTCTCTCTCTGTCTATATGTATATATCTGTACATATAGACAGTGAGTGTGAATTCGTCTTTAGCACATACACACACTCACACATATGCATGTGTGTGTGTATGTGTTACAGCGTAATTCACACTGGTTTCAGAAGATCTAGAAAATTTGCCTGGGAAGTTTTCAGGAAAATCCTTAAGTATGAAAAGGAATTATTTTCACAGACTCTGTATTCCATTCTTGTGCATAATTCATACAACCAAATTATGAATATCGAGCACTTAGTGGGATGGATGGCATCAAACATATCGAGACAGGGCCAATCGGAAGCAGATGGTGAACTAAATGTGAATTCTTTCGTCATAAACCTCCTACTGAATAACTGCCAGTTAAAATGCATGGTGTACCAAGCAGCTTTTAAACATTGTCTGATGGTCGGAACTGTTTGGACAGTTGTTATCTGTGCTTACAAGCTTGGCATCATACACTGGTGTGCAAAAATTAAGGACGAAGTCGAAAAATTAGCATATCAGCTGAACGAAGAGGCAGAGCGGACAGAAAGACCAATCAGGAGATTAAGTAAGGTGATGTACGGTAGCACATGCGCAGATATGCAGGGAGATGTAATGGGGGAGTGTCTGAGTACTATAAATCATGTTGTCGGTGTAAGATCAGTATTTCTGGCAAAGATATTGCACGCCGTATAGCAGTTAAAATCACACCGAGTTGCTGCCTCAGTGAGAAATGGCGAATAATCAATCTGTTAGACGACATCTGGATGCTTTTACCCGAGGTCGAATCATTGGAAAGTTGGAGGAAGGCCGCAGTGTGACAAGTGTGGCTGCAGAGTTCGGAATTGCTCACAGCATCGCTCCACGACTTTGGAGACAATTTCAAACAAGAGGAACAGCTATCCGGGGGTTTAGTAGTGGTCGTCCACGAGGAACCACACCCGCAGATGACCGGTATATTGCCTTACAGGCCAGAAGAAACAGGCGGCAGACAGCGGGAGAAATCGCTAGACACACGACACAGGCGAATGGACGACCGATATCGCGTTCTACCGTGGCAGAAGTCGGCGGAGAAGGCGTACTCTGTGGTGCCCATCGGAATACGGCGAAGGCGTTCTCTGTGGTGCCGGGAACACCGGAATTGGAGAGACAATGAATGGGGACGAGTACTCTTTACAGATGAGAGCAGATTTAGTCTGAGTTGCTATTCTAGACACATGCACATCTGGACAGAGCGCGGAACACGCAATAACCCTTCAACATCATCAAAAGGGACTGTTTTGGAGGTCGCGGAGTTCTCGTTCGAGCAGACATAATGCTTGGTAGCCGGACCGGCCTTCATATCTCCCACGGAGGTTCGTCACCTGGGACTACTATTGTAACGAGGTTCTTCTTCCTTTCACAAGGGCTATGGGACAAGGGCTTTCACATTCCTTTTACAAGGGCCTCTTTTCACAAGGGCTATGGGTCCTCAATTCCTCTTCATGGACGACAACGCTCCACCTCATCGCACAGTTACTGTCGAAGAGCTGTTGGAGAGTGAAGATATTGAACACATGGATTGGTCGGCAAGGTATCTGGATCTAAATCCCGTCAAGCATGTACGGAACTTACTAGGGAAACCCGTGGCAGCACGTAACTTATCGCCAGTAACGATTCCGAAACTGCGATTGGTGCTACAAGAGGAAAGAGCAGCAGTGTCTCAACAGCTCATTAACAACCACATATCCAGCATGCACAAATGATTTGAAACCTGCCTAGCAGTCAGGGGAGATCATAGCCTCTATTAAAGACCGGATGTTTCTTGCTGGACACCCATCACAGGGATGTTTCGGCCTTCAGTCGCATTGCGCTCCATACTACTTTTTCAATAAAGCTTCTTTTTATCCCTCTGATTTCTCTTTTAGTAAGTGCTGCTTATATTACTCATGTCCTTACGTATTGGGGATTTTACGGTATTAAATGTGTTGATTTGGAAAGCTTTTGTACAAAGTTATATTGAAAAAACCGTCTCGTCCTTAATTTTTGCACACCAGTGTAGATCATCGCTGCATGGCAAATCACTAAGAATCCAAAGTTGCTGTGAATTACGAATTTACTGCAAGCAACTTTCCCAGATTCTTTTAAACATTATGCAAGATGGCTAATTGTGAGTATCCTGTTAATGTCTTCATACGTAGAAGAGTTCGTAGAAGTCACCTTTATTTGAATACGGAGACAAAGAGAAGCATGCTTTTTATAGCCTTGTTATGATTAACTCAGGATTCCAGTTACAAGCTGATATGGAGATGATGCATAATGTTAGGCAATATCCAGAAACAAAATCAAAAACTACTCTGGGGGCCATCTAGATCTCTCGCTTTTACCTAATAGCGCAATGACTTCGATTTGCTATTCAGATAATATTTTTGACTATTATATGTTCACAGTATTATACATTAATCAGAGCTGATTTTGTTATGGGTTCTAATGTCATTCTTATGGAAGGCAGAAGGCAGATTTTCAGGTGTTTTGTTTAACATTCATCCTACAAATCCCAATGATGATCGAGGTTTATCTATGTATTTTTAACTAATATTTGATTTTAAGTTAGCCTTTTCCTGTTACTCTCTTTTCACTCACGCTTTTCCTGTCAGAATGTAAATGAGATAACGAGAGTTTATTCAGATTAAAGTAGAAAGAAGTGCTATTTAAGAAAGGGTTTCAGAAGTTAGTTTTAGAGCGTCTCTGTCTATTCCAGGCCACGTTGTGCTGTGATTATTAGCGACTTGCCTTAGCAGTGCTGAGTGTTCTGGCCATTTGACTTTGCGTCGTCGGTTTACTACAAACCAGAGTTTTTTTCTGTGCGTTCAAGTATTCTGTGTGCCGTTATTCTAATCTACCACACATTGAAATTACTATTTGTTACGTATTTCTGTTAAGCCAGAAGCGCTTATCTGATTCTTAGGTCATTTGTTCATTTTATATTCAAATAAAAGGGTATTATAAAACCTTCTGATTTCTGTTTTGTTTCACAAGGCTAGAAGATAATTCTTCAATAGTCCATTTAAAAGTTCGTATTCCCCAAAAGACGCAGACTTTACAATCTTATGAACCGAAGTTTTTGAACCTGCATTTACAGTGAACGTTATCATACACAGTATCAATAGACTTTCGTCACTTAATTTTCCCAGAATAATTGTCGATCCACTGCTACGTATGCCTGCTGCGAATGCCTGCTACGAATGCCTGCTACGTAATAAATGTTGATAATTCTCTTTTTAATTGTATAGGCTGCTTGCTACCTTTCATTATATGCAACGTCCTATGATTGATTTAAGAATGATTTCAAGATGTCTGCCTTATTAAGATTTTATTTTTAATCACTTTTTTTTGTCTTGTTGATTAACACTTCCGCAGATACATGGAAAAGTCAGCGAGACACTAGTATTTTACCTTTGTCGTGCAGGCACAATTATCGGTATTACCTTTGCACTATAGTTCTACCATTGGTCATGCAGGTCTAATTACCCACACTAACTGTGTAGTTCCGCCATAATTTTGATGGAAAACACCCCTGGGTACAGATCCGAGGATCTCCCACTCTTCTTTTTTCTTACCACTAAATCACTCGAGAGAACTTTTACCTTGTCAGTATTTTAAGTACTCCTATGATGCAAAGACACTATACACTTAAAAGCATCCATGCCTTCTTCGCGATCTGAAGCCGAGTACAACGATGCAGCAGCTATCATCGCTGATCATTGTACTGATCAGTAGGTCTAACATTTGAACAACAATCTAGTTCATTAGATAAAAATGAAAGCGTGAAGTCTCGAATCTATGAGAGCAAGAACATTATATTGCAAATTTTATGATGTCTTTCTTACCAGAAATCTGGTTAACGGGAAATTTACCTCTGATTCTCACTAAAATTTGCATTAAATTCTAGCATTAAGCTGTTGCATTTTGAAAGAATTATAACCGTTCTTTAGCTCATGATTACATTTTGAAATCAAAATTTAAAGTGAAGTAAAGCATTTTTAGATGTAATAATATCTTAATGCTGTATATACTGTTATACGAAAAATAAATATCTGTATATATATATATAAAGGAAATAAAAATTTTTTATCACACTATTTTGCCACTTTGCGCATAGATTATTGCTTATATCTTTGTCCTACAGAATGTGAGTGCCATTTAAACCAAACGTAATTTTCTGTTACAGGATGTAACAGTATTTGAATGTCTGAACACTTGATGCCCATACTGCCTAAGGAAATCAAAAGTGCGTTTGAGTTAAATAGACTTTTATTTCGTAATAACAATAATAGAATTTCAGTAAACAGTGTAATGTGCATGTCATAAATCAAAGGATAATGGTTAGTTTGACAGGATTTCTGTTCCTGCCTTTGCAAACATAGCTGGAGTCCTGAGTAGGAACAGGGAGCTTACTCAAAGCTATGTTCTTTACGTTCGTGCGTGCGTAGAAAATACAACAAAGATAAGAAGTGTTAAATTTAACCTTTATTTCTCACAGCGTACAGCCGTTCGCTCACTTCGGGATATAGAGACCAGCACTTATGGTCTAAAACATAGAAAGTAAGAATTAAACTAACTTAACTAAACAAGAACTAAACTTAGATGTTTTACAGAGACTCGTAATGCGAAGATTGGCCTTTTAACACTACGTATGTAGTGAGTGGAATGCAAAAACTACAATATGTTTTCAGTTATCAGCGAGAACTAAGATTTCGCCTTAAAGGCAGACATAAAAAGCACACGCGTGGTAAAGCAGCTAGAAGTCAGAGCGACTCTTTCTTTTGGCTAAAAGCCATGTCTTAAATACCTCTACAGTTTGCAACCTCATTTGCATAGCTAATTCTACTCGCGCTCATTCTGATCGGAAAGGGAAAATAAGAGAGGATAGCAAAGTTTTAAAATAAAATAAACGTTAGTAAAACTTAAAACCCTTACAAATTTACCCTGAGTATAAAAATTTTAAAATGGTGAAATTGCAGAATAAATTAGATTTATACATGATATAGCCATTCGAAAATTTCCAGCGTTTTATCTCTGCACACATGCTCATACAAAATATCTTAAATCAAGATATCTGTGTTTCCTGAAGTCCTTTGATACAATATCTTTATCTGCTCGATATCGCTTATTTGAATTGAAAATACTGTTTTCTAGATAGAATAGACAAAAATGATTTTATTTAAATTATATAATTTATTTCATTCACGAAACATGGCAGGGAACCACCACTCTGTGTCTGTACAGTTACAGGGCTGTGAAAGTCGCATCGCGCATTTAGACTAATGAGTTATGTAAGCAAATTTTGAATTTTGGATCATTTAGATGGCAGCAGGGAAAACTATTTGAAAGTTAGTCTATTAAACTAGGATTTACGACTCTCCCATGACTAATGGCTAGAATACTAACTTTGATATGCATTCTGTATTCTAATACAAAATTTAAAAGACTAAACTGCTTCTCAGAAATAAGTGAGATCGAGTTAATCAAACAAAAGAGTTTTAACAATTGCTTCGGCCCGTAGAACCGACTGATCTCTACGTGAGGCAAAAAAATGACGTTACACAACAACTAAAATTTAAATACAGTTAGAATGAAATCTAATTTTTTCTTTACAGCTTGGAAAAGAATATGAACATTAGAGCGCTTTGATTGCCACATTCGGTGCCACGCTGTAGTAGGCTCATAACTCCAGCTTCTGACATTCGGCAAAATCAACAGGAGGATTAGGATACCAAGTATCTCGTATACTGGTAAAGCATATTTTCAGTCTCGTTATCCTTTTTGAAGAGTGTCACTCAGACGTATTATCTTTTAGTAATTTAACATAATTTTTATGCGTGAGGAATCCAGAAGTGTCATGTTTAGAGTTAACGGCGTATATATTCAGATGGTCACCTGCTCATGCATATAGATGATACAGCAATTAAGCTGATCTTACTGAAACTTTTAGAGCTTTATACAGCTCTTCAACTTTATTTTCGGTGCCATCAGCATCGTCAGCCATTTACGTCTGGTACGCATAGTGAGACGCTATGTCCGTGTGCCAGTAAAATAATATGGCCAGTTATTTTTAACGGTACATTCAAAATACGAAAAAATATCATGTTTAGCAACATAAAACACAAGTGTAAGCAGCTAACATTTGCAGACCTAGAAATTGATGGCATGGTCCTTCATCCTGCTCGATTCCATTCTCTTTGAAGTCTTCAAAAGGAAAATGAAGTCTAGACTCTATTCCCTACATTGTGCGAAATGAATTGCTCATGAAAAATTCAAGGACTAAGATCTCAAAGCCAAAAAATAGCCTAACATCTAAAAATCATGCCTCCTGATCTATAGTTACCTTATTCCACAGAAATCATATTACCGAGGTAATCAGTCCATGGTATCCAATATATTTGATAATTAGAAGGACATAAATTTACAAAATTAGAATAATTTATTCAAAATTCTCTGTGTGCGTGGTTCTGCTACATTTCTCTGAATTTCGAGCACTTTTTTAAGATGTGACATGCATCGGAAAAGTTGAGTTACAGGCAATTAAATTCTACATTCCTCTTTACGTAAATAAATGAAAGTCATTTAAGATGGAGAAAATGCTAATATGGAAGGTAATATCATGCAGATCTGATTCTTTATTATGTCAACTAATTGTCTAGATTAACTTGTCACACTTTTCTTTGCTTAAAAACTTTCAGTTTCTTAGAAAAGTTTCAATAAAATGAGATACTTAAATATGCACATATATCTCTTTTACTCATGAAACATGAATCAGTTGTAGATTCCAAAACCATTAACAGAAACTCTATTGAATTCCCTCGACGCAGAGATTCGAGCCACATTAATATTAATCAAGTTCACTAATTTATGGAACGATGTTTTAGCACAATAGAGAATCCTAATTCTCTTAGCGATAAAATTAATGCTAATCGTGATGCCTAGCTATACGGAAAGAGTCATTTTTAACCAGTTACTTGATTTAAATAACAATAAAATCCATATTTATCTGTAGCATGTAATTAGATGAATGTGCTATTTTATTCACTAATGTCTCACACTTTGTGACTGGAGGATGAAAACTCTATTTTTTATGTTCAATTATTACCGACGAATGTGCTTTGCATTCTTTAAATTTTGACGATTTATTAATCTGATATTTTATTAGTTTTATCATCATCTGCAATTTTATGTTTTTTAAAAAATAGCTTCTTTCATTCTTTACAATTTACTTAACTTTTTTGTTTCGTTCCGAAGATCTCCTGGAAAATTTAGTGTTAAAGTTAAGTTGCGGTTTAACTTACACCTCAATCAATATTTTAAAAGTTTTATAAAAAATAACGAGCTCTTACTCCAAAGTATGCTCCATTTCACTGCAGTTATTCCGATTTGTGTTATGTGAATATGTTGGTAATCAAATGCCTTAAACAGCTGACTATACAACTGCTTGCAAAACTGGAGTAAAAACACTATTTTTAAAAATATCAGCCTTATAATTAATAGGAAAAGACCACGGCTATTGCTTAAGCGTAGATTTTCAGTAGAACGGTTGTGTATTTTTAAAATGTGGAACCATAATATTATAGCTCGTAAACTGAAAAAGTAGGAATCTTTTCCAAATTTCAGTTCGTGTAAATTGAAATGACTATGTCCAGTAACTGCCATGCAGAACTACAGACAATAAAATGACCGCCAAACAGCACTTAGATGATGTCACCTTTAAATAACCTAGACAAAATTAAAATAATTAAGAAGCTGAAGAATACGATCGACAAGTTTAATATCACCTCTAATATGGTATCGCGGATGGTTTCAGAACAGAAAGTACATCTCTAAGAAACCCAGTGATAATATAGTCATGGATATTATTTTCAGCGAACCAATACTCAGCTGCAGCTAAATGAAAGATAATTGCCATAAACAGGAAAAGAGCTTCAAAACTTTCGACAGCTTACTTGTTACTAACCGTGACGCTCTCTGTAATGAAGGACAAAAGAAAAATAATTGAAAGAAACAAATCAAGCCGTGATATTTAAGTATAGAAGACTGAATCAGAAATGATCTGCTTATAAGATGGGTTGGAAAAACGGACTAAAATTTTAGTCTAATACAAAGAGAGATTTTTATGGATATGGAAAGCTTGAAAGGTATCCAAGTTTAGTTTTTAGCAAAACAATGCTGACAAATTAGAATATTTATTTGTTCCATCTTTTCGATAGTAAGATTTATATTTCTTGATGCGAAATTGGTAATACTAATTTCATTTTTCTAATACGTATCAAACCATATTAGCAAGAAATGGAATAAATTTCCCAAAAACTCAGATCTGCAACAAGCTCTTAAATTACAAACGTCTGCCCTTAAAAACCTTATTGCTGGCTTAAATTTTTAGTTCGCTGTTTTATCTAATTTTAGATAGGACAAGCTATAAATTGCTCTTTAAGGAACATAAATCTTATGCTTGAAAAAAAAGGACAAAAATAAATCTTCTATTGCCAACCTACTCAGTTTTGTTTCTTCTAAAATCACTCAAAAAACTTCCTTAGCTGGTGAACTTATTTTCTTCATGCTTCCTATATCTATAAAACTATGCCTTAATTAGTCAATGGCTTAAGTTCTAAAGCATTCTTTCAACCATCTCTGAAGAGATCATTTCGGATTTAATTTTCTAACTCTAGATGCCACAACTTTGTTTCTTTTTGATATTTTTCTTTGTATCTCCATTACAGTGGGCGTGGGGCTAACTAACAGCAAGTTCTTCAAAATTCATTAACCTCTTTCGGTTTGTACTAATCTTTCATTTGACTGCAGCTGAAGACGACAATAGTTTTGAATCTCTCAACGCGTTTCTGCTGAAATAAACTTTTTGTCAACTATTATTGGTTTTCCTACAATCAGTTTCACTTAGTAGTCTTATCAGGACTCGTATTTCTTTTTATCTGTTTCGCGAACATAACCTAACCTGACTGGACAGTGAGTTGATCGCAAACTATATCCTATGGAGTAGCAAAGACGACAAGATGAGAAGGGTTAAAATTACCCTTTATTTTTTTCACGTTTCACAGTCGTTCCCGCACTTCGGGATACGAAGATCAACCACTTGTGGTCTGAACTTAAAAATTGAAGACTACTATTAACTAAAATAAGAGCTAACGTTTTTAATATTTTACACAGATGACTATTTCTAAGACTCGCCTTTTAAATTACTACGCTTGTAGTACGCAAACTGCGGAAAACTACAATACGTCTTTAGCTTTCAAGAGGATTAAACACTCTAGTCTTAAAGGACGACAGTAACTAATGGCAAGCTCGCGTGAAGACTGGAGGCAAGATGGCTCCCTCTCCCTCCTTTAACTGCCTTCTACTGCGCTCTTGGCAAAAAAACAAATTTTAAATACTTAAGTGTCAGCAAGTACAATTTGCATATTCAAGCGTTAATTATGGCCGGAAGTGAAAAATAGGAGATGATAGTAAAGTTTTAAAATAAAATAAACGTTAGTCAAACTTAAAATCCTTACAGTCTTCTTTTCACAGACATTTGTTGGAAAGCCTTAATGATAATCATCCAGAAGCAGTTGCTTTACAGATTCTCACCAGACAGTGGAAGCCATCGTACACACAAGGGCAGTGGGCTTTAGTTAGCGCAACTTGCTATGACCGAAGACTTTGGAAAGATAGTTTTTTTACCCCGGGGCAAGTACGCTATACCCATTTAACATTTGCTTATCGACGTCATCGTTTACAGCAGTATAAAGAACCTAAGGCCTAGGCAGTGTGTAATGAGGTATGGTACTATTTACTGATGGAGCAGATTCGTCTGGGCAATGATTCTGAACTCTAGTCCATTTAGTGAGAAGGGAGCTATATCACAGCCTCGAATGTTACTAAAATATATTAATATGTAGTTGAGGTTTTCATTTACATAAGCGTTATTCAAGATGGGCATTCAGAGCTGAAGATATTGCAGTCGGTTAAAGCTATATACCGTAGAGAGACAGCCACG
Source organism: Stegodyphus mimosarum (assembly GCA_000611955.2). Taxonomy (NCBI): domain Eukaryota; kingdom Metazoa; phylum Arthropoda; class Arachnida; order Araneae; family Eresidae; genus Stegodyphus; species Stegodyphus mimosarum. Next base: position 85,947 of record KK119965.1, on the reverse strand, counting down.
TTTCATGTACCTTTGTTCCTCAAGTCTATTTTTGCGGGCAGTTTTTTATCTAAATCCACTTGGAACGTGAGAACAACTCGGATGATCTAGCTTGCACATTCTCTTATCTGAATCCGTTTAACACTTTTTAAATGCTTTGAGACGCACGTCGAAATCCGCCAGCAATTAACATTTGAAAATAGCGTTGATCAAGAATGGACATTGCTGTCGTAAGAATATTCCAGTGCACTTCATAGGTAAAATATGCATTAGCAATGAAAAGTATGCATTGTTTATTTTTCATGCATGACCATCATTGTTTAATCTCTGTCAATGATTAATCTGTATAAATGACACCAGTGCAATGTAATAATTTCTGGTTAGGTTACTTAAATACAGTTCAAGAGGCAAATACAGCAAAGTTCAAGAGGGCTGTCTGCCTAAGAGAAGCAGTGTCTTCTTGCTAGACTTCCTTATAAAAATTGCCTTGTTTCACGTTCCTTATTGAGAAAACCATGAAAACAACCAAAGCAGCCAGCTAGTTTGCTCGGATTCGACCTCTGTCGAACAATTAGTATTTAGTTGTCTTAACCATTTAGCCACTGCTTGTGGTTATAATTATTTCTGAATTAATTTTACATTTCAATATTTATAGCTGCTATTATTATTGGTTTCATGTAGCTGACACATGACTTATCCTAATGTATGGTTGTTCTCACACCAGTTACTCCAATTTAAAACTATTAAATGAAACCTGACCACCCCATAAGGTTTGGGCATCAATGCTCCTAAACAATGATTTTTAGAAGTAGTTTGCTTTAACTCCTTTGCTCTTGGCGAGCATTCTGTACTTACTTAGAAACAAGAAGAAAGTTTCTTCTTTAGTCGTTAATTCAAGCAACTGAAGAAATATGTAGCAAAGCAATTTGTTTTATTTCATTGTCTTCAAAACCTGTATTTTGAAAAATTACGAGACTGTAAAGCAATTCAGTATAGTATATTTTGTTATTGTAGTTGCAGATGCAAATTTCTTTCGTATTAAATATAACATTCATTAATTAAAAGTTATTAATATTATGTTTTATTTTAAGTTTATGTATTCAGCAATTCAAATATCTCAAATATGACAAGAAAATGCGCCAATTAACAAGAAAGTTAAATTTTACAATACTTGCTCTTGTATTTTCCTCAGAAAGGTTCCAAGACTTCAAAGTTCCAAGTGTAAAACAAAAAGAAATCTTTCCATATCAGTTAAACCTCTCTTTTAAAACTTTTTATCACTTTAGCAAGAGAAAAACATTGCGGAGTGTTTTTCTTAAAAATTTCCAAGATGGAAATGGCTTGCTTTATTTATTGGTAAGCTGAAACTGCCTAAAACCTAATGGAAACTTTCTATTCGTGTTTAAATTATTATTCCATAACTAAAGCTATCTGCCCTGTTGAACTGTTACAGCATTAATCCATAAATATGAATAACGAATATCCTTATGAAACATTACAGTCGCCTGCTAATATATAAAATGATAATACAGCGAAAAAAAACCTTAAAAGTCAATATTCCTTAACTTTGATATTCTTTAATTACCTATGATTAGTAATATTCAACCTTATGTTCACTTCAGTTAAAAAGATTTACTTTATGTGTTTACTCTACAAATTTCTTCAGATGCGTTGTTTGTATTTTAAGAAAACAGTTGAAAGTATACGATTAATATAAGTTCTGTTTCTTGTTTTCCTGCGTGGAGGGATGAAAGTTTGTACGATAGCTTGTTCTCATTAAACTATATGAGTTAAATAAATATTATTTTATCACTAGTCATTTTAAATTCAAAGATTATTAATGAAGCTATCTCTTTAAAAATCGTGTTATTTCTAAGTTTCGAAACGGAAGTGATATTTATTAATTTTCTCCTCTTTTTACCTAAAGTGCTATCGAATTTCAGACAAAGTATAAACATAAAAAATTCACAAATAAATATTAATTTAATGTACATTATTATTATTAGTTGCTGATTTTCTAATTATTGTGTGCCAAAATAATGACGTTCACACTAATGTCAATATCCTGACACACATTTATGTTACTGTGAAATATTATTAAGTTGTTGCGAAACTTTCAAAGCAAAAAACTTGTTTTATTCCTTGTTTAAAAAGTTGTAACAACATATTTTTTAATATATACTATAGAAAAAATATATTTAAAAAATAACATTTACTTGTATTTGCTGCCATTAAGCCGATCAAAATATAAATACCCGGTAATTTGCTTTTTAATAGTGACCTTTTCACTAATAACGTAAGCCGTAAATGAATTGATTGTAAAAGTTGTATTCAAACTTTTTTCTTCACACCCATATTATTCGTAGCGAATGAAAAGTTGTGTTCTTTCACATGATTCCTAGTGAATGTTTTAAGAACTATGCGTCGAAACCCACGCATCAAGAACGGATGATGAGTCCCCGTCCCATCTCTCCGACTCCCCCTTTAGCTGCCTTCGGTCGGCGCTTGCTCCCTCTCTCCTACTCCTCGCTTGAACGGTCGATTGAAAGAACCCCTCTAGCATAAGAACCCTCCTATACGCCACACCAACTGGATTTGCCAGCTCACTTTTCTTCTCGCGACATGTTTTCACTGTGAAGGACTTTCCCTCTGTCTATCCCGTTTGATTCGCAACGTTTGTTGTCATCAATTGCCATAAAACAAACTAGGACGCGTTCGGTCGGAGAACGTTTCTATAGAATTTGTGGTGGTGTCAGCCCCAATTAAGATTTTCCTCTTTTATTCTGATTTCTTCATCTCTTCAGTCAATGGTGAGTTGATAAGAAATTAATAACTTTTGATTTTGTTTGAAAATTTTCCCATGAAACGTTTCTGTTAACCATTCGTGAAATGAATGCGCAGAAGTGGATTTTAAATTTGAGTTAGTCACGTGCTTTCATGTAACACGCGGGAAATGTGATCTCGGATGCATGAAACTTCATAGGCATGTTCTCTGACGGCATGGAATGTTTATTCAGATAAAACTGAGAAACAGAATGCATAATTATGGTCTAGATCTTTTTTGAGGTTTAGATCTAGATCTAGATGTGTCTAGATCTTTTCTTTCCTAGATTTTTTGTATTAAACCTAAGTTATTTTTATAAAGTAGAAATAAAATAAAATTTACGAGATATGTTAGTTATATTTTTGACATTATTGAATTTTAAATTTCAGTCGAAGAAGTAATAAAAATAACTTTTTTATTACAGCTTTCTGATGATTATATCACTGTATTTATATTAACTTCAAAGTGTTTTGAACTAAGATACATTATTTTTGTTGTAAAAGAAATCCCTTTTTTCTAGTCTGAATATATTACAGAGATTTGTCCCGTATGGGAATAACCCATTTCCAATCAGTCATCTTTCTTCATAACAGTTGCATTTAATAATACCGCTATGTCATTTCATTTATTTTTAATTGACTTGCATACTATACAGAATGATTCTGTTCAAAATTCCAGCGACATTTTGCATTGCAATACAAAAATGTTTTTGCCGGATTTTCAAATTATGTTATTTAAAAATTAAGACGTGTGGACAGTTTATTAATTCGAGCTTAATATCCTGTCTCTTTTGAATTATAAAACATTACACAAAACTGAAAGAAATGATCAAACTAACTACAACATAAACATAAAAATAGAAACATAAAAATATAGCCTCATAATAGTTAGTAAAGTAAATTCACATTTGCAATGTTTAATCTGTCAGTTATAATTTATAAAATAGGAATGGAGTTTAAATAGTAGACTAATTTTTATCAGCCCGCTATATATTCATATGCGTATTGCATTTAAATATATGTGCTACGTTTATATGGGCAGTACAATGGCTTTCAGGGAGATGTTTAGCACGAGATGGAACTAGTTTTTTAAGTATTTCCCATCTACATATTCCTAATACTTCTCATACTAATTCTTTTTCTCTTTTATGTATGTATACTTTTTATCTATGTGTACGTAGCTGTGTAGTTAAAAAGACGTAGAATCATATTTTAATTGTCTAACTAAGATTATAAAATTCAGAGCTTCAAAATTTATAATGCTCAGCATGCCATCTCTTGGTATAATCTCACACCGCTTACATCCAAATGCAAGTTAATCCCCCCTCAGTAATAATATCTTCAAAAACCTACATACTAATTGAAAATAAGCAAACGAAGACACCATAAACATTGTATGAATCAAAAAATTCTTTAAAGTTAACGCTGGGAGAGCGTTTTTTGAAGTTGGAATTTTGACACATTCTTGATGTTGTGCCAAGTTACGCGGCATAACGATTCTCACGTGGTCTTTTCTCTGTAGTACGAGTGTGTTCCTTAGTTATTCTTCATTTTGTTTTCTGCATTGATCCAGGTTTCTTATTTGCATTTCATTCATGAAGATTGGGGTTTTGACGCTGGAAAATGCTACGTCTTTCAAAAATCGAAATATGCTGACCTGCATTCAACTTAATCAACTGATCAGTGAGCAATATTCAGGTCTCTGATTTATTTAAAAAGACAGTAGTTTTATTTATTCTATTGAAAGGTGTTACTGTAGTTAGAAAAATTTAAATTCTCTTTAGTTGTTTAATATACTGATAATTCTTATTGAACCAAATTCCTAAAAATATTTTTGTCAGATTTTTTTCATTGCAACATATATAATCGATATTTTTATGCGAATTTAAAGTCGATGAAACCATATTTTTCGGACACCTATTGGCACTTTAATTGTTAAATTCTAGGACATTAGTTACTGGAGCAATGATATCGCAGTAATTTCCCTTTAAAGCAACCGGTTACCTTCTGACATTGATAACACAGTGAATAAATTATTTTTCTTAATTAAAGATGTAGCCTTCCATTCATTATGTTTCACAAAGAACATTCACTCTGCGTCTGAACTCAAGAATTTAACTTTAATCAGAATAACACTGAAATATTTTTCTCCCTCATCTGTTTTATTTTAAAACGTATTTTAACCAATGGACTATGAGAATTTGCTTGCATTTGTATATGCTTGATTGCAGTTTAAAGAAGAATAGTAAATGTACTTTACTGTTGGGGATTTCTGAAACATATCCCGTTTCAAATCTCTATAAGTACAAATATAATGTGGTAAGATCTTGCATTACATATTAATCGTGCTCTCTGTAGAATTAGTATGTGTGTGTGATTGACTGATATTTATTTCCTTGTCTTGATGTTGAACAAATATTATGTGGAACATACTGAAATGTGGCAAAATCAAAATTACTCCAGTATATTTAAATGCGGTTGAAAACATTATCAAGCAATCGAAGATTAAGTACTAGGGTTATACATAACTCAATGTTTTGCAAATTTTGAGGGAAATGTATTGTATCTGAGTATTTACAAATAACTTAATTAGATTATTTAATTTAGGCAAATAAGAAGGATATCTACTTAATCTCTTTCTAAAGACAATGCTCTGGATGATGTACTCAGATTAACATTTACTCCTTTTTCTTACCATCGACCTCTCAAGATGTTTTTCACACAAGCAAATTCAAAGTGCCTCTATGACTCAAAAATATGCACTCACATACGTCCATCCCTTCCTCGGTGTTTTAACAAGACTCAGCTTCGTGTTCAGTTATTTTGCTCTGTACCGAACGACGTGGCTGCTAAGTAATAATCACTGAAATTTAAAGTTTTAACAACATTTAAGTAAAATAGTTATTAAGGTGTATGAATAGCTCTGCATTACATTCCAATATTTAAAATTCAGCAAAGATTTTTCCTAAGTGAAGTACAGTAGATTAAATGAATTAAATAGCTATTTACAATAGTTGATTAAATGAATTAAATATTTATTTACAAATAAAAAGTAGATTAAATGAAATAAATAGTTATTTACAAATACTGTATGCAAATTATTGGAACACTAAATTAATTAAAACAATCCTTTTAAAACATTTTTATGATAGCTGGACTACAAAACAGTAAATCGTTTTCTTACAAATAAAAATATCTAGTGTTTTAATATGTAACGAAAAACATTATGTCAAAATGCTCCAATACTTTCATTCTTATGGGTGATCACGCTTTTCTTTTATTGAAACAACCTCTGATTACAATTAAAGTACATTAAAAAATTGCTTAGGCTTTGATCTATTTGACTAACTGAAGTAAAATCTGAAGGGATATTGAATTCAGTATCTAACTGAAGGTCAGAAATATGGGTTTGTTTTATAAATAACGTATAGTGAATGTAAATCATATAACAAGTTAGAGAATTTGTGAAGCATTTGTTCGGAGAATTTGTAAATGTGAATTTTGAGAATTAGGATATGTTCTTGCTTTAAGCTAGATGTTATATATACGTATATATAACTGTCATAACAAATTCATAAATGGTACTTTATGTCAGCTAGTTGTATAAAATTCATAAGTTATGTTATTTTATTTTATAAATTAATTATATTTAATGAAATTAAGAAAGAAACGAGAAATGCAAGTTTTTGTCATTCTTTATCTAAAAATAGTATTAAGTAAACAACATTACAAATTGTATTATTTAAACTGTCATGTATTAATATCATAATGTCAGGTATTTTGAAATAGTATATAAAAGCAACAGCATTTAAAATGTAACTTTTTAAATAGTAAAACTCTTACAAGTGATGAAATTATAATCATAAAATAAATTAAACACTCCGTGTGAAATGTGTTTGTCTAGAAATGAAAATTACGTGATGTGTAAGATTGTGGGTGATTTTACAAACATGAAAGGGCAGCCAAGTGCGGTTAGTTCAGTCTTTTATGTATTGAAGATTATAGCAAAAGACAACTTTAAATGTTGAGAACGTCATTAGCTTCGCACATTCCTTCAGTCATTGATTCTTCTAGGCTTTTAAAAAGCGTTTGTTGAAGGATGCAGAAAAAAAAAGTGAAGTTCTTTAGAAGGGAAAACGGAGTCTAATAAAGGGGACAAATGCGGCTCACGTTCCTTGGGAAAACTGGATCCAAATTTTTCCCTGGTTCGATGCTGGCTACTATTCGTTTGCATATTCATTTGACTCTCTTTGCTCCCATTAACAGATTAACTTCATTCGGTTCTCTAGGTTAACGGACTGTGCTGGAATTTTAAACAGTCGTTTTGTCTTGAGCTTTTCGTCGCCTGTCGAGAGAAAGAGCTTTGCGTCGCTCCCTTTTATGAATATGCAGGGCTTGGAAATTGTTTGCTACTTGGGAATAGTTGCAATAATGGTTCAAGTACAGAGTGTTTCACTGTGTTTAACCTTTTAAATTCATATGCATAATTATAAAGCATAAATCATTAGTAACATAAAAGCCTGGAGAATGTAAGTAGTATGAGTATATTCTGTGCAAAACATTACGCAACTACTGTAATAATAAGACGGGATTCATGCTGAAACTTTGTCAGACGTTCTAATCTTACATTCCGCTGATATATTTGATATCCCTCAATGAAACATATTGACTATTTTAATTAACACGTGTAAAAGTTAAACCAGTCGTATGTTGGCCATCAGTGTTGAAACTACTGTCATCCTTGTAGAAAATGAAAATTTATTTCTTACAAACTAAATGTTAATTAGCATATAACCTTTAATATATAGTTAGACAGTAGTGATAGCTTTCAAATTATCCTAATTAAGTGTAGCATATTTAGCTGCCAAAAGAAAGGCCGCGAAAAGTAATTTCTTGAATAATGAAAAATATTGTAAGATTTTCTAAAATTTTGCGTTAAATGTTTACTTCAGTTAAAGGACAAATGAAGTAAAAAAATTGATCAGTAATTTCAAACTACCTGTTTAAATTACTTTGAGCTAATTGTGGAACTTTTAAAGACTTCATCTTTATTTCAGAACAAAAAATAACTATATCAGAAAGATTTTAAAGGATGGATATTTTAACCTTAGCATGGGGAAGTCAAGGAAAGAGTCTCAATTTATCATTTTCAGAAATGAAATCATTTGATGACCTGAATGATCTAAAGGAATTCAAAGTTCACAAGCGAGTTCTCATCACAAATAAATACCGAAACTTTATTCAGCTTTATAAATCTCTGAAGATAACTATGACTATAAACTTCTAAAATTAACTACTTGTGCTAATTGCCTTTTGCGAGCAGGAGGAAATTCATTCAAAATACCCGTACGCTAAATATAGCTCAAATAATGCATGTTTATAAAGTCCCGGACCCATTTTGATGTTTAATAACTAATAAAATAATAAAGATAGATTAAAATTAATAACATAAATATTTAGATAGACTCAAAAAGTTTCATGACCCTTGTCAATGAACTTCGATGTGTGCCCCCTTCGTCGCACGGAGAATATCAAGTCGATATTCAATTTCACGCCAGGTACCGGCAAGCATGTCGGCATCCACAGAGGCTATTGCTGTTGTAATTCTGGCTTTTAGGTCATCAATGTTCAACACTCTTCTCCTGTAAACGTTGTCCTTTACAAAAACCCAAAGGAAAACGTCCAGCGACGTTATATCAGGTGATCTGGGTGGCCAAGGAGTTGAACCTCCTCACCCAATCCCTCTTCCTGTAAAATGGTCATTCAAAGAACTACGAACGATGGTACCCCAATGAAGTGGTGCACCATCTTGTTGCAAAAAGACATGTGGCTGAAGCTCTTCTAGCCAAAAACAAAAGAGATAAAAATGCATTTAATAAGCAGACGATATTTAGAAAAGTGCAGATATTTAGACTGGAAAATGAAATTATCAGAAATTAACCACACGCGCAGACGGTATTTACAAAAGTAAAGGTATTGAAACCTGAAAAGGAAAATATATTTGTTATTCCATCAATAAATGTCATAAGTTTGTTTATATCTTTATTATTTTACAATTTATTAAAGATCAAAATGGGTCCAGGACTTTATAAACACCCTGTATATTTTCGAAACTATTGCAAGCAAATTATTCTTACAAAGCACACACATCTGAAATTTATCAGGACTTAACAGCACATAGATTCATCAGGTATTTGTAAGCAAGAATTCTGCAAAATCCACCGTGGTCGCGAAAACGTTTACCAGTGAACTTCCAGTTTATAACATGCTAACTACTCTACCAGAAGAACAAGTGTATCATTTGCGGTTTAATTCCCTTATTACCACTCACAGTACATGCGCGCATTTAAAACGCATTCGAGTTGAGAAAGCAATACCCGTCGGCAAAAGATAAATCATGACAAGTTATTTTTATTTTTTATATTACCTTCACTGCATTTTAGTTCGGGCGTCCATGTAGAATTATTACATTTTTGAAGCAGATATCTTGAAACTTAAGCCACGACAAATTGAATCTGAGACTTTCTGTTGCTAACTGAATATATTAATCTCTGTACTACCACAGCAATTGACCTTTTTCATTTTTTGCAAACATCCAGAAACAAGGAGTTCCAGAAACTTATAAATTAGTTGGAATGCGTTTATGTAAATTATCTCTCAGATCAAATTTAGAGATACATCGTTCAGTAAGAAACTCATCGTAGCTTAAATTGGGATGATAGTTATTTCGTGATTAAAAATAAATTTCAGTGGAAAAAAGCTCTGTGTTGAAGTGTATAATTTAAGACATTAGAAAACCTCTTAAAATAGGAAAACACTGCAAATAATCATGAAAATTTTCCATTAGAAAAGTCTGATTATTTCTTTTAAAGAACTCAGTTTGTTTGACAATGTAACGCATATGAAAGATAAATTAAAGATTTTATGTCACTTCGAATGAGAACACTCTGGAAACTAGTTATTTTCTAAACCACTTGGAATATATATTAGAGGCCGTACGTTTCGATTAATGACATTTGTCGAGATATATCTACCAAGATAAATACATGGTAGAGTAAGAATAACTTTACGGCTCAAAACACTTGTAAAGACAACATTGAATATATTTGTGATATCAGTAGGTTAGGAACTTATAATAGTCTTAAGAAGAATTCCTTTGCCAATTTAACGGCAAAAATGTAGAAAAAGGGTTTAAATTTTGTAGAAGTAATTTTAGCTAATTTTATAATAACTTCATATCTTCAGGAAATTATAACTCCTGCAGCAAATGATTTGCATTAAAAACAATGAAACTAGTACACATTTAATAAATGAAACCTGTTTTTCATGGGAGGTGATAATGGAAAAATTACTTTCAAAATAAGTCAGAAGCTGAAACCTTTGTTGTTTATCAAATGGATAATCTATTTTCTATTCTTTCTTTTTTTTTGGTTTAAAAAAATCAGATATTTCTTTAAAAATCCATTCTATGCTTATGACTAAGACACGGAACACTTTGTCTATGACATTGGATTGGTTACAAATATGTGGTTTGACTTATTTGATTATGGCAAAACACTTGAGGACTATCTTTCCAAAGGGAGAGATGTCTTCGTAGAGGATTTTCTGAGGGAAACTAGTGCGTATACACGTTACACATCGTTAGATAGAGTTTAAGAGCTTTGCCATAATTCTTTAAGGATATTTAATTCAAAATTATTTTTCTCATAATCGGCTGTTGCTATGTCTTAAATGCAATACTTCAATCTTTGATACTTGTACCTAAACGTCCGCTTATTAAAAAAAATTACTTTAATAACCACTCAGACCTCGTCTGGATTTTTTATGCAAGTATTATAATGTATTTCTCCCGCCTTCTTAGCATGTCTTCATGGTGTAATGGTCAGCAAACTCGGCGCGTATTCGAGCGGTTCGAGTCCCGGCGAGGGCATTACGGATTTCTCATATGTTTTGCTTAAAAAATATCCTAATGACTCTACAGTAGCGCCCAAACTAAAAGGGTGGAGGATGATGATTCTCCATGAGCATGAAGACTGGCTTCCTAATCCTCAGTCGCCCTTTAAAGTGGGGAGTATATAAGGATTTCTCCCACCTTCTTAGCATGGCTTCATGGTGTAATGGTTAGCCCACTCGGCGCTTATCGTATCGAGAGGTCCGAGATTCGAGTCCCGGTGAGGACATTGTTTATTTATCACATCTGCTACTTCTAAATACTCTAATGTGCCTACAGTGTTCCTCATTAAAATCAGTATTTTAAAGTATGTCTAATCATTCTTATATATCAAAAGCGATTAATATTGAGTAAATTGCTTTTCTAAGAAAGTTAAGTCACCGTATCTCATCCATACTTTACATCTACATAAATTTCTTCAAGGATTATGTAATACTGGCATCTGGGTAGAGGTTGAGGAAGATCACAGGATGGCGAGAGGCCAAGAAAAATTATGGTTTGGTTTGGTTTAGTTGATTATGGCCAAGCACACTAGGGATATTTGCCTGAGAAGTGAGATGCCTTCGTGAAGGGCCTAAGGGAAACTGGGTAATATACAAGTTACGCATGCGAAAAACCACAAGAACACCCATGCAGCCAGCCCGTTTGCCGCGATTGGAAATCCGCACTACCAGTGTTCAGCGACTTTACGCTTGGCTGCTGGTGGGCTACAAATATGTGAACAAGATCAAATATTTTGTTTGAGAGTTTTGTCTAATTGTTATGTTATTTTCAGTGTCAAACCAGTTTTCAGCATTATTTCTGGAAGCACAATGATACACAGTTCCTTTTCAGACGGTTTAAAATCCTGCTTATAGGAACCGTTTGAGAATTTTTAAGTATTAACACGCACTATTAAGCCTAAGATTCATTTCTTTAGGAAAACCTATACTAACAAAACACAAATACAATTGCATCATATTTTTATTTTTATCTTAGCTTATTGAAATAAGGTGCTGAATAATATTTTAAAACGAATCCTCAGCATTAAGGTATATAAATAACTTAAAAGCCTTCTTCAAGAACAGAAAATTAAATTTGATCCCTTAGAATAATTTAAGATGCGTACAATTAATGTGTAAAAAGAATCTCTTCCACTGATACGTAAAAAATGAAAGAAGGTAAAGGTATACTTTTAGACGGCAAAGGCACTTATTTGAAATGGAAAGTCTGTAATTCAATGCATGCCTCATTTTTCCTACTAAACAAACTATTATTAAGTGGGAAAACCGATGACTTAAAGAATGTTTAACTTGTGTTTTGCATAATTTAATTATATTAGACATTTATTTAAGACAGAGGTTCGGTTAAAAGAAAGATTTTATTAAATTTGTTTGCGTAACAATTATATTTTTGCTATTAGTGGCATTTTCCTAATTCTATCATTGAAATTTAAGAAAGATCTGTGTTTGTTTGGTTAACTTAAGAGTAAGAATGTTTTTCAGTAAGGTTCACGGGACTAGACAATGATAGCAGAGAGTGTACTTAACTCAAGTTAATTTCTTGTATCTGCTTACGCAATGGGGATCTTTAGATATTAGGAGCTGTTTTGAAAAAAGCTCTCACGATACTGAGTAAATACTGATTTTAGGCACCCTCTACTTTTGCAGAACATGTTTAATTATTGTTAATTGTAAATGACATATATATTAAACACCGAATACAGGAATCCTCTAAAAATTTCTACTGTTATAATATAAAGCTAAAAATAAACTGAAGTGCTCATATTATATCTGCTTTAATTGCAAGGAACGTTTTGTAAAGGTGAGAAATCAAATTCATTGTTTTTCACTCATTACATCACATAGTCTGTATAAATGATAACGCAGCAAAGATATTCAAATAAAGTCCCAAATAATGGGTAAATAACTAATAAAAACTGTTCTTAGTTATACTCCATAAAGTAAGTTTGGAAGGACCTGGTTTTATGTAGGAACTTACTGTTAAATTGTTTGCAGATAAATGTGCAATTTCTGAAATCGTCGAAAATGATGACTAGCTTCGTCTAACATCTAGTACCTTTTATTTGACACGTATTTCGGCTGCGTGTGTTCTCTGTGAATGAGAACGGCTACAGCTCCCTTGCTAGAACGTAGTATAAAAAATAGCCTGTAGTTAGCATGGGTTGATATGCGTAATGGTAACCGAGACATATACCTGGGTCTGCAACTTTACTGGAGCAACTAAATCCTTTTATAATGTATGAATGTTTATTCATTTTTGCATTTTTTTCAAACCTAAATATTTAAAGTATAAAATTAGAAGAAGGAACAAAATTTTAAGGATCCTTAAAATATGCCTTTTACCTAGTTTCTTTCCAAAAAATGTATAGCTTCCGTGTGTTACAGTCCCATTTAAAATGCATAAACTTATATTTTATAGATCTATATTGAAGATCTATATTGACACCGTGCAGATTTTTCAATTTTCAGATTCCGTCGCCAAAGAGAAGACAGTTTTATATTTAGACTTAGTAGTTTGACAGTAGCTCAGCGACAGTGCCACGTATCTTAGATAGAATGTCTGTATAAAGTGATTTGTTACACTACAGCTTTGTCCGCCTTGGTGAAATGTAAGTTTTGAATCCTAAATTTGAAATTATTATTAGCTGCAGACCTATGTAAGTGGCTTGCGTCATTAGCATTACGTAAGAATCATATGACTACCATTTATTTTATAATGATATAGTTTAGAGCGATTATTATAAGCAGTTACTAATTTTAGACAGAAAGCAGAAATAGTAAAATTAAAATAGAAAATATTGATCACTATATATATGTTTTCCTTAAAAGAAAATCCTTTTCACAGAATCTTACGAAATTTGTATTTAAGAATCACAGGCAAAATTTAATTTTTGAAGCACATACAAGTCGTAACATTATTTGCATAAATTAAAAAATAAAATTATATCTAGTTAAGGAATCTTTTGTACAATTACTAGATTATGATCAAAAAAATCACGAGAATATTAATAACGCAGATTTAGGATTTGAAAACTTGTAAATTATTTATGTGATAATTCCTTCGGCATACCGGTTTTAATAACATACACTAATGAACGTTACTCATTAGTAAGTCACAAAGGAATTTTATTAATTTCCTTAAATGGTACTAAACAACAACCTAGGTTTATTCTAATTTATTTTTAACCGACCCCTCAAGGAAGGTGATAAATTCGATTTTCTGGTGCTGTAAAATCTATAAAAATCGCAAACTTGAAAATGTAGTATCCCGGTCAATGTGGTGTTTTTTTTCGGGGGGGGGATCAGGTTTTTTTTTGTTGTTTTATTTGTTTTATTTTGTGTGTGTGTACGTTTCTTAGAATAAGTATAAATTATTACAAAGTATAACTACAGGAAGAGAAGAATGTGTTAAAGTTAGATTTTGTATATTTTACAAACCCGATTTCTTAAACTTCAAAATGGCGAAACATAAATCTTTGAGTCATTTAAAAATTTTTTTCAATAGGAAATATATGTCTAGCCCCATGGTTACGAAAATAAAGGCTAGGAAAGGACTTTTGTGGACACGCGGTATATATATTATCTAAATAATTTTAAAATCTGATTATATTGAATCATCAGGATTTTTCGCTAAATACTTATTATAGTTCGAAACAGTGATAGACACTAGCTTAAAGTAATTAAACATGTGTTGAGTTTCCGTCAGAAGTCCTTCGAATCCCTGTCTTCAACTTCTACAAATTTGTGCCAAATAGTTAGTCAAAATCCTAGCTTTGACTGAGAAGCGAAAGCAGGACCTCCTGTTTTGTAGATAAAGAGGTTCTGTACCACTCACTTTGGCAGCTGTAGTCTATTCATTTGGAACAGGCATTTCAAGATTGTAGCGACTCTCACCTCATTTACGATCGTAACGTGTGTCTTCGTCACAGCACACAGGCGATTAGGGAATTTTAACAAATTAGAAGATTCGACCTTTTTTCCGTAGTAGTCCTTGCCGTGATGATGAGTCATGTTTTGGGGGTGGAGGAGAAATGATCTTTATGCGCCCGTTCTCAAGTAACAGAATACAGTATTTTCTAACACCTGCTTGTTTGGCTTAGGAATGAGTGTGCAGTCAGACGTCAGCATTAACTACCATACCTCTCGACTGCCCTCAGTTGAAGAGAGCTGTTGTATGTCTAATGTACACGAACCTTTGAAACGTAACAGAAGGGCAGGGTTCTGAATCCCAAAGAAGCCATGAATGTTTGTAAGCGTGTAATGTCTGCGCGGCAAGAGGACGCTCAAAACACACTTCCAGCCCGAATCCTTAAGAGAGGCTGGTCGTACAGAAAAAGGTATGAAATATTCTCGGACCGCCTTCCCGAGGTTTTCTGACACATATTTCCAATGATTCCGCATGGTGCGGAAGTACAGCAGTTAACAAAGCCGGTGATACCCAATGCTTTGACATGGAGAGCATGTGCCGATTTTGCTTTAGTCTGCAACTGTCTCTGGGAACATTTGACATAAAAATATGTATTCCGTGACTAGGTTTTGATAGTATTCCAGTAATACTAAGTGAATATTATTGCTCTTTAAATCTCGTTACTATTAATTAATACTGAATATCAGATTAATAGTTTATTTTAGGCCTTAGTTTTAGAGATTAAGTATATTCGGAACGTTACTTGTTAACATTATTAATACCTAGCGACGTAGAGCGACGTTTATCTGGGAACATCTGGATCCTTAGGGACAGCCGAAGTGTAGTACATTACCTAGATAACTGGGGAAATATGAGTGACCTGACAGGAAGTAAAGCTATTGAAATACTCAAGATCTTTCCCATTATCCTCTCGTCCATCTGAAATGGAAACCATCTTATGTAAATCTAAAATAGCTGATAGACTATCAAAAGAGGGTATTTCTATGCCTCAGGTTTATGCTGAACTTTTGACCTACCTTGAACTATACTTGAAAAGAAAGGCTTTAATTGATAACACGCACATGGTATCGTAGTACTGGTTCTACTGCTATTGGTTTCAAGGGTGACAGGAAGGACCAAACGGCTCTGGCTCGGTTGGTTTCAGAACATTTACACTCAGATATTCCCGTAGTACTAAAACTTTTTCCACTTGCGCCAGATATAAAACGTATGAAGCTACTGCGCAAGATCTACGTAGTTGTGTTGCCTTGGTGCCAGAAGATCTGCTGAAGAGACCTAATTTCGTGTTTGAAGTTTTTGAAGGCGAATGAACTTACGAATCTGATCTCATTCAGATCAGAGGGATTAGTAAGAAGAAGAGAAGATTAATACTTATGTTACAGGTATAATCTTAAATACAAAGTTGTAGCTTTCTTCCCTGTCTCTTTTTTATGGTATGAAATCCTGATTTAGGTATGTTTAATACGGAAAAATGTAGATCAAGTTCAACTAGTTTTCAGTAAAATGTATGGCTTACATTTAAATCATAGTTCCTTGAATATTAGAGTAAACACATATTTTGTAATTTCACCACTGTGTATGATAGTGGTAAATTTCTAGAAGACAAGTATAGTTTGATATTCATTACGGTTGTAGGCATTCCAAAAATATGTAAATATACCTACAAAGATTTTATTTTAGTGTCAGTTATGGTGTATTGTATAGTCATTAGGTTTATTTTAAAGCAGGAAACAGAGAAATCAGCAACGCGCTGGACGGGATGCTAGACGTATGTCCTTCCAGTTATACCACGAAGGCATGCGATAAGGAGGGAGAAAATGCCTTACAATGTTACGTAATTAAACATCATGGATTATTATTTCCCTTCAGTTATTTTATCAGTCTATCTATTGTGAATTCTTGAATCATTATCTGGGATAATACTATGTCTATTTAATAGCAAGTGAAAGATAAAACATTTTTCCTGCGTACAATGATAATCAAGCACATAATGCTTTATCTAAAAAAATGACTCCATACGAGAAATAATGTGTAATTAATAGCTTTAACTGATGAAGCACAGTAAAATGTGCACAATATAAAGAATTTTCATAGTTACTTAAAAGGATTTAAGTGTTCTTTCATGCGACTGATAATTTGGAGCAATTCCTCCAAAAATTTTAGGTTTGTTACGGAACTAAATTTTAGAAGTACAAAAAGAATGGGAAAAATGACCGTGATTCTAATAATGTTTCATGCTTTTTTCAAATTAGGATACTTGGGGAACCCAAGTAGTATTCAGAAGAAAATCTTTGAAATAAATTTGTCCTAAGACAAGAAAACATTAATTACAAACAGAAGTTGAATTGCGCCTTTGAAACGTTAATTAATTTTTATTTCTGTTATGGATTCGTAAAGTGAAATATTTCTGAGATTTTTTGAAACATTCCAAGTTGATATGATCGATCTAAAACTCAATAATCTAGAAAAATGAAAAATACTTGCATTAAAAAAACCCAAATTATCCCGTCAGCAAATGCAATGTATTCAAATATCTCCGATAAATATACTGAAATCAATTGTATCATTACAAATAAGTGGCTGTGAAATGGGAAAAAAAAACCTAAATGTTAAAAATAATAATGAGCATTTAAATCTAGATAAAAGAATTCTTTCTTATTGACAGCCTTTTGACATCATTTTTAATCTTGTGTTTTGAAACTTTTATATCAGCCGCGTGGGCTGATTGAGTTATCATCTGTTTAGATGGAATAATGATTCTAATTTAGGAAGTTAAATAGTAAAAAATAATATTCTGTCATAATTCTCTTTACGGTATTTTCGGAAAACTTTCGAATCGATTCTAATTTTTCTCAGATTCAAAGGCAGAAGTACATTCGTTTCGAATTTTTTGGTCATATAAAATATGACGTAAATTGCTTTTATTGCATCATACGCTATCGATTGTGGAATAATTATATATATTTTTACAAATATTGAAGAAAAACATGATTAATCATCCAGTAATACAGTACCCGATAATGCTTTCCTGTTTGTCTGGAGTCGTTAATTGCATATTACTTTAAAAAAGGATTACATCAATTATCTGTCAGTTAACTGCTTTGATAACAACCACAGAAGGAGACTGGGTTGTGTAGGTTGAAATTAGTTTTAAAGTTTTGACATATTAGAATGCATAAAAAAAGCGTAATTTTCATGCGTGTTTCTTTCTTTTGCGGAAGTGCGCTAGGGAATAGCATATAATTTCGCATTTTGATTTCACACTGCGTAATGCGATACTGTTGTCGGTTATGTTGCAATTAGTAGCTAACAATACATCATATTTGGAGAGAAAAAACGTCAAAAATAGATTTGGACATATTTCTAATGAAGGATGACGTAATGAGATTACGATATATGCGGAGGATGTCTTAATGATTTCATTTTTATGCTTGTTCTCATACAGATTTAAGCATTACGGATAAAGTGAACTATGTTTTTAATAAAAGAATTTTGTCAGCGATGTGATGATCGTAATGACAGAGTACCACTGTATTGTCTCATATATTTAGTTACAAAATATTTTCCCTTTTTGAGTTAAATTTTAATTTGGATTTCAAGCGTTGCATGATATTTATGATTACTTTCAATGTTAAAGCCTTTCCAAAAGCCCAGGAAATATTCAGTACCGGGTAAGCTCTGTATTTCTCACAAACGAAAATTGAAGTTAAGTGGAGTAATTCAGATTAAAATAAAGTGAACTTAAATTCTGCAATAAAGCTAAACAGAAAGACAACATAAAAGACACGAAAATTTTTAACAAGTTATGCTGATCGATTAACCATTCGTGTGAAGGGCATAGGCATATTATATCTCACGGAGGAAGTTCATTGACGTGAAACTGTTTAGAAGACAGTGGTTTTGGAAGCAATATTAGTAGAAGAAACCGAAAGAGACCATGTCAACGTTAAAATCCGAAACTGTGCAAAACAGCAGCCTGAATTTAGCGTAGATTTTGAACAAAACGTTTTTTGAATAAAACTTTGAAATTTTAGAAATAACCTACAAGACGATTATCGGTGATATAAAATTTTAAATTTAAATTAATATAATATTTTTATAAATAATGTAAAATTTAAAATTTAATTCGATTTAAAATTTTTTGCTTATTTATTTGCTTAAATTTCCATACTAAATTTATTACTTAATTTCGGAACCTTATAAGGTATATCTCCCACATTCTTAGCGTGCCTTCGTGGTGTAGTGGTCAGCACACTGAGCCGGTATTTCAGAGGTCCGCGGTTCGATTCCCGGCGAAGGCGTTGCTCATTTTTCATGATTCCTGTTTCGAAATAAACCTAATTCTCTACACT
>KK119965.1:5228-66838 GCA_000611955.2 Stegodyphus mimosarum | reverse complement strand
TATAAGGTATATCTCCCACATTCTTAGCGTGCCTTCGTGGTGTAATGGTCAGCACACTGAGCCGGTATTTCAGAGGTCCGTGGTTCGATTCCCGGCGAAGGCAGTGCATATTTTTCATCTCTCCTGCTTGTAATTAACCTAATGTCTCTACAGTGGCGCCCGAACTAAAAGGGTTGTGGATGATGACTCTCCACACCCAGGATTTGGCGACTAGGTCCCCTAAAACCCTAGTCGCCCTTTAAAAAGGGGAGTATATAAGATATATCTCCCACATTCTTAGCGTGCCTTCGTGGTGTAGTGGTCAGCACACTGAGCCGGTATTTCAGAGGTCCGCGGTTCGATTCCCGGCGAAGGCGTTGCTCATTTTTCATGATTCCTGCTTCTAAATAACCTAATGTCTCTACAACCTGAGTTTTACATTTATGCAATAAATTATTTCCATTAATAGTGTGCATGCTAAAACGATTTTATCAAGCAATATTTATTGTGACAATTCAAAATTTCTATGATTTTTCGGTAATCAAAGATACTTGTTAAGCACTGCCTGATTTTTATACACCTAAAGAGGGAACAAAATGTTAAACTTACTTATTCAGTTATATAAAATGTTGAAATGTTAAAAGTTTTTTTTAATATACTACCCTTCAATATTTTTAGGTTTCAATTATTATTTTTAGATGAATATGCATTTAAAGTACACGTGTGTGCAAAACAAAGGAAACCTGAAAATAATGTATATTTTTATGAAAAGAATTGATCCAAAGGTACTAATTATGCCGCCGAAGAATTAAGTAAATATTCAGAATTGAATACCTAAGATTGATACCAGAATTGAATACCTAAGATACGTACTCCGGAGCTGTGATTGTGGAGTGGATATAAGCGCACGAGGTATTTTCGGCTATTTGTGTGTTCTATACTCCATCACGACATTCGTCGTGTTCCCCTCAAGATTTGGGTAAATTTTATAAGATATCAGACGAAATAAGTAGCCATCAAGGTTTAGATGACGGACTGAGATGGAGAATTGTCGGTAGATTGGAGGTAAGCCAATCACAAACGCAGGTGGCTGCAGAGCTTATTGTAACGAACGGTGCCATCTGCAATTTGTGAAAGCATTTTCAAAAACACTACATCCGTATCGAGACGATCTGAATAAGGTCAATCGAGATCTACAACGACGAATCAAAATCATTGTGTGCCACTTTCAACGCTTCGACGGAGAAATGCTGCAACCTCACATCTGTATGTCGGTGCGCAAAAAATGCACTGTATACCACACTCCATTGGAGCACAGAGGTTTCTACAGACATGTCGAGACTAAGCCTGAACAAAAATCTTCTACTTATCTGTATCTGGACAAAGCCTGGAACACTATTCCTCCCTCATCAGGAAAGAGGGTCATTACGATGGTGGTGGTCTAATGGTTTGGGCAGACATTATGTTGGACGGCCGCATATCCCTGCAAGGGTTTGTCAAATGGTCGCTCATGGCTGTGAGGTACAGAGAAGAGATAATAAAACACTATGTTCGAATTTTTAAGGCCACAGTTGGTCCTGGGTTTCTGTTAACGGACAACAACTCTCGTCCCCATAGTGCTCAGATGGTCAACGATTACTTGGTAAGTGAGGATATACGCCGAATGCATTGGTCAGCCAGATTTGCTGTATGTAGCTGCATAGAGTGCAGTTGTTATATAGTTGTATATGCTGTATGTTCTGTATATGCTGTATAGAGCTGTATAGATCTGGAGCGCTTTCGAGAACGCAATTTCATCTTGCAATCCCGCTTCGAGGCCATCCCGGAGTTGAAAACTTCCTTCCTGCATAAGTGGGATCCGCTCACGTAATGGCAGACCGCACATTCAGTTGAACAATGTTAAACGAATTACGCCCACTACGCATGCCCAGAAAAGAATTTGGCGCAATTACAACTTTGGCGTAATTTTAAAAGAAGATAAATATGGTATATGGTTGATAGTCTGTTATCTGGACGTAAACAGTTCGGGGTTTTAAAACTTGTTAGGTTGTACTCTTCTTCATTACTTAGAGTGTAAATATCAATTGTAATCTCCCCAAATTTTCGTTTAAGAAGGATTACAAAACATGAAACATTACATGATGTTGTTTATTGATTGTACTTGAGATGAATGTTTATTGATTGTACATCTGAGGAATAAAAGCAATCGATTATTTACCATGCGTTCCATTCATAAATACTTTAAAAACTTAAAGGAATATATCTAGTTTAAATTACTGAATTAAAGCCAAAGAAATTATTACAAATAACTGATACTAAATGTAATGTTTATGAGCAAAATAAACCAAAATGAAATGAAACAGAAGCAAATGTAATAAGCACAAAAAAAGTGTCCATAGTATTGCAATCGTAAAGAGTAGCTAAGGCCTACATGACGAACAGGCTTGTGTACGGTTGTTTATTTTATTCACCAGTATTTTCTCCCACGCCGACGGTACGCTATTGAGCACGCGCAGTAGACGAAGTTCGTTAACATTGATCAACTCAATGTGCGGTTTGCCATTACGGGATCGGCTCCCACAGGGTGTTCTGAACTGCCTTCTGTCCAGCATTCCGTTACGCTGCGAGACCTGTCTGGCTGCGACACGGAACCTCGTCCCATAATAAGCTTATTTTCAATTCGATATCATAATGTGGATTTTGGATATCACTGTACTGTTAACTTTACTGGTAATGATGAATACAGAAATTGACTTTTGAATGATGCAGCTTTCTCTGCTATAAACATATCTTGATGACAAATTTCATTTTTTATTAATTCGGCATAATGTGCAAATTCTCTTAATTTTTCACTCGAGTGTACATAGCTGGAAAAGTAAACTAAAGTGGTATAATTTTCGGGTAAAAGTTTTAAGAAATTTATAGCTGTTTATATTGAAGATTCTTTTTAAAATGACAACATGATTAAGGAGTAACGCGTATTTGTTATCTGCTCTTCGTTTGCATAATTAATCCACAGCTGAGTTTTACACGTGAGAGATAAAACTGAACTTTTAACATTTCACTGAATACTCGTTGAGTGTTTCTCTATCTAAATATTTGGATTTCATTTAAGTGGAAAGCACACGTTTCCTCCTGCATTGAATTATTCCGTTCCTACGTCAGAAATTCCCATCGAAAGCAGATTTTCTCTAGAGACGACGAAATCCTAGTAAATTAAAAATATTTCAACAGCTATTGGATCTAGTATCATTCATGTTTGCAGGTTGGAATTACATAAAACGCATATAAGTCTCAAAACACATAGTTTTTTTTTTTATTTGTGTGAACTTCTATTATTGAAATGACTGTTTTATAAAGGTTTAATTTTATGTTTGCTAAGGAAAAGAAAGGATTAAATTTAAATAAATTTCACTTTATTCATCCAGTAACAAAAGTATTTACTCTGCGTCAAATCTCCAATTCAGGAGTGAATATTGAACTTCATTTTTAGAGAATAACTAACACTTCTCCATTCGTATTTAATTAGAGCATTCATTTTAATCTTCACGTCTTTCACAGTATATCTCATTTGAAAATTTGTAAGATTACTAAATTTATTCCATTTATCCCTAATTCTAAATCCGTAAAGCCTAAAACACCTATATGCCTATATGACTTTATAAGAATTACGAATAAATATCTGAGGTGCTTTTTTTGCAGATGATGTCATGGGATTATAACCGTCTAAATTGAAAAAAAAATGCATCTATTTTATTGTCTTTCACTGTATCGTACATTATATACATGGAAAGAAAGTGGTAATTTAAAACTTAAATTACGACATGCTTCAGCCATTGATTGACGTTGGTTTTATAGAATATGCGCCACAGAGGAGGTGGGAATGAGGATTCTTTTTGCAAAGGGAAACAAAATGTTTTCAGCTAAATATATTAAAACAGTCTTGCTCTTTGTAGAAGGGAAACCCCATCTCTTTTTCGCTCTTTAGATGCTTAAACACCACACAGGATTAAATTTTGACGAAATTTAAATTCCGCGAAATAGCCCGGGTATTACATTTAAAGAAAAGACGTTGCAATTGGAAATATTCTTTAAAGAAAAATTTTTCTATTCGATAACCACTTTGTCTGAGATTAATTTCAGGGGGAAAGCACGAAGCTCGCAATAACTCAACAAAATGTCAAATATATCGGTAAATTAAAATTTATTATAAACACGTGGTTTAATGTGGAAAGGCAAGCCCTCACATTTTTGACTCCGAATTCCATTTCGACTTGGGAAATATCGTTGTCTTAAAAGACCCTCTCTGCTCTTTCCTTTTACTCATTTCTTTTAGTATTACGCTCGCAGGCGTTAAGAAAGGCTGCAAGACATGCCTGGATGGTTTACCTAGCCGTTGTTGAAGTGAAAAAGTAGAAATGGCTTGATCAGTATAGTGGATTATAATCATTCTTTTAATCTACAAGCACAATGGCCATTGTATTGGCCATCCCGGGTCCAAAAGGTTCTCCTGTTGTAATCTGGCCTTCAGCCTTATGCATAGGTGCACGTTTTCTATCATGTGCATGGGTGGATTTCGAATTGAATTACTTATAAATATATTAACAAACGAATCAATCTCAATGTATTCATTGCATCCAAAGTTATATTTCATACTGATTTTATGTAAGCCTTGTAGTTCAAGCAAAGCCATTCGGCGTGATTTTATGTAAACCGTGTTGTTTGCGCAAAGTCATTCAGCGATATTATTTTAATTTACCTAAAATTAATTTATTTAAATTGTTTCGTTGAAAACCTAAATGAAAGCGTAATAAATGTGAATGGCTAATTTCCTTTCAGTTAAAACGAAACAAAAGTCATTCAGTCATTCGGCGAAGTCTGTGGTGATGTACGTGTTCAACAGCAAGTAATGTTTTTTTTGGGGGGGGGCGTGCAGCATTTTTCGGGTTAAATATTAACCTAGATTTATGTCCAAACTCATCCATCATTCAGCCGTCTCATCCTTCATAACTTCTCCCTAGTGCCATACAAAGGCGACCATGTCCTGAAGGAAGGGGGGGATACATCTAAAATTAACTCTTTAAAAGGAGTCTAACCCTTAGCCTTGATTTTCGAGTAGGAGAAAACCTCCGATAACCACCGTACCGTAAATATGTGACAAACATAAGACTTCCGTTGAACGATGCTAATATACAAGGCTGGAAACGGACACCGAAAGAAAAAATAACAAAATGATGTTTATATCTAGATTTCCTAAATGTCTCCTCCCCTTACAAATAAATGCGCACCAAATTAGAAATACATTCTGTAATCTTTCTTTGAGACCTAAAAGGTGGAACAATTGTTATCAATAAATTAATTACCTTGCCATTGTTGAAGATTCTAGATTTCCTAAATGTCTCCTCCCCCTTACAAGCAAATGTGCAACAAATTAGAAATAGATTCTGTAGTTTTTTTTGGACCTAAAGGGTGGAGCAATTGTTATCAATAAATTAATTAAAATTTAAACGTTATATTGAAATATTAAATGTATAAATTCTTTGCTGTGAAATTATTCTTAAACCTTCCATTACGAGTCATCTAAACCCTGTAAATAATATTTACTTTCTTTGGAATAATTTTCAAATTGCCATTTTCAGTTTGCTGCGCACAAATAGCTGAAAGTATAAATTTTAGGAATTTTTAGTATTAATGATAATTACGGAAGCCCGACTAATGATTACAATTGACAGAAGACCAAAAAGTAGTGAATACGTTGATAACCCAAGGAGTAAAAGCATATAGTGTGAGAATAACTAAATTGTTAAAGAAAATTAAATTGCTAAATTGTTAGCTAAAATTTTAATTGTCTTAGTTTCAGCTAAAGGAAGCAACCATTTAAAATAAACAAACCGTTTGAATCTCATTTTAATCTTGTCAGGAAGTATGATATGTGGATTCTAAATGAGCATCAGTACAATAGCTGTTAATGCTTGTGCTGGTATAAAAGGGTAAAACTTCATTTCTCTAGTTCTAATAGAAAATGATGAAGACAAGATCATCATGTTAAATATTATTTTCCACGTTTTATACTAAAAAGGAAGAAATCCTAGCTTTCAGATCAGAAGCCGATCTGAAATAACCGTCACATCATTAAGTCGCATCTCAGCTTCTACCTATACAAACAGATTTTACTTCGAATTGCTCAGATTTTCTGGACTTACCAAAGAATGCTTCAGTATTCAGATAGTGATAGCGTTAATCGTGGCTGATGCTATTAAATTTGCAACGTGCCTATTATTTATATTGTTAACAAGCAGTATGAAGGAGTTTGTGATTCCTGATTTGGACAAGCATATATTGTTACACTTAAAATGAGTTTAACCTAATTTCTGTCCTTTTTTTTATTTTTGCCGTAGTATGCCTAATTCTTGATAATCGGGAATACAGAGTAAACTAAATTAGCTAAATTTTTTATGCAAATTACGGCCAGTTCGCTTTTTGCATTTGGAACTACAGTGTTAATATCAGGTGCCATAGCCGTTGGCTCTCATTTACTATGTACACATATACATAATTTTCAATGAGATAAAGGGACAGGGACCTCTGTCAAGACAATTTTCTTTTTGAGGCTATAAAAGTGATTATTTTAAAATGTTTATGTAAACAAAAACAAATTAAGTAAAGATCTATGATACATGTTTTTACGGGAAACAGAAAACGAGCGTATAAATAAGATATCTAAAATATTTTAGTTTTAGAATAAAAGCAGAAGGAAACATAACAACATATATGTCTTAAGTCTCGTTTGCGTGCGATATCTATTATTTACATCGCCCTTTTCCACAAAGATTCATAATTTTCTCTCTCCTTACTGAAATCGAAAAATTGTGTACGTCGAAAAATCTCCTGTATTCACATTTCGAAAATAATAAATTTTTTTTAAGAATTGCATCAAGATCCAAATGCAAGGAAGAGAACGAATATATTAGGGTAGAACTGTAATGAATAATTAATGCCTGTATTTGCTTTTGAAAAAAAACGTATTACCTTCCTTGTATTACAAAGTTAGTATTTAAATTTGAGATATTTAATTTTGAAATTTTTTAAAATAAGGGTTAAATATTCAAACTGTAGAGCATTATTGAAGTGATGTATTTCCAATTTTGTTTTCCTTTTATTCCTTCTTTCTGTTTTTTTTTAAATTTCAGAATAGTAACTTATGGAGCCATTTTTAATCTTTGTACGAGTATTTCGTTTGTAAAGAGAAAATTTCCCATGTATCTGCATTTATTAATTTGGTAATAAAAGCAAAACTCCCTCTTCTCGACGAATGCGATTGTTAGCCCTCTGCAAGATAGCAGTTCAAATTCACCTAAGTGAATACGTGAGTGATTACGTGAATACCAAGTGATTACGTTTGTGACCTGTAAGGCTGGAAATGAGGGTTTTGGTAGTTGAGGAGTGAAGTACAGTTCCAAAACGCACCGGTTTGGTCTCTGCTTCAGAGTGAAACAGCAGGCACATAGCTGTCTCCGCTAGTGTCAATCGACTGCCCACTTGTCATTCTTGTCTGTGGCTTGGGGATAAGATTCCGTGTTACTGAAGCTAGACCCTATTCATCATCAGGCTCTCGCATACGTTCAGGGACATTTAAGACATCACCAATCCAGAGTCTCTATGTTGGCTGTTACGAACCATCCCTTCACTTAAAGAGTGAGCAGTTATTTCTTTGCTGCTACTTTTAAGTTTTGTCACTCCCTGGCCATCCTAATTAAGTTTCCTTCCTTGATGACAAGTACAAATCATTGTTTGAGGCTCGACCATCCTATGTGCCTTTTTTTTCTCTCTTAGGGCTCACTCACTAATTGAGAATTATCACTGACAGATTTCAGAACCCAGGTAGTAAATCATTTCGAAATCCCACTTTAGAACGATACTCAGATTCGGCTTCTTAATATTTTCCAACATTTTAGTGAAAGAAATACATATCAGAAATACTACTAAGTTCGTGTATACACAGTTTTTTCTTGAGCATAGGCATAAACACATTAGTTACATTCCTGTATTTACAGATGGGTCAAAAGCACCAGGGCATGTTGGCGTATCATTTGTTATTGAAAACAACATGAGGGGTAGAAGATTACATAAAGCCTGCTCAGTGAGCACCTCAGAACTGACTGCCGTACATTATGCGCTTTAATTTATTTCTAAACTATACCAGAGAAGGTTTATGGTATATACAGACGTAGTGCATTCTTGTAGTGATTTAAAGTCTTTAGAATCATATTATAATGCTCAAAATCCCATCATTGTCAATATCTTGAGGTTGAATCTGAAATTAAAGACTCGTAGATATGACATATATATCTCTGCTTTCCCAGGCATGTGGGTGTAAAAGAGAACAAGTTGGCAGACATATAGCAAAGTCTGCAGTTCATTTTCCAATTGACTCGTCTCATTTAGTGACATCAGCAAAGTCGTCAGGCAGGACATCTTGATCAAATGGCAGCAACTCTGGAATTTTTATCTAGGTAATAAGTTGAAAAGGGTCAAACGTAAAATTGAATTTTGGGAGGCTGTTCGAAACTGGAAAGAAAAATTCTTGTTAACCGGCCATAGAATCGGTCACTTGCTAGTTACTCATAATTATCTACTACAAGCAAAAAGTGAACCGGTTTCCCCCAGCTGTAATGCTACTATGTCAGAGTACGATTTTTTAACAGAATGTCCACATTTTAAAAGACTTAAAAATTTTAATGTTAATGACACGCCTCTTCATAATCGGGAAGGAGGTGAATACCAATTTATTTCTGGTTTTGAAAGAGACAGATTTTTATAATCAAGTTTGATTTAATTTTAATATTATTTTTTCTGTTTTAAATAATATGTATTTTAATACAATTCACGGCTTTTGATTTTAGTCTCGTTTTCCATCCGGGTGCATTAGCTGAGTTTTAGGTAGTTGTTCATTTTAGCAGCATTTTATCACTTCTGTTTTTATGAATTTCACATTGTTTTAGACTTGTGTTTGGCTTTTTTGTGCTTTTATATGGTTAGTGTTTGTGCACGTAATATATTGATTAGTGCATATAACTTTCTAAGGTTTTGTACCTGGAAACCTATTGCCATTCTTCAAATTTAAAATTTTTATTTTTAATAACTTTCCTGTGTATGATCCCTTTTCGATCGTATACAGATTTACTGATTTTATAACATAACATGCATTTAAGGAGTTGCGCAACATATAAACTAAGCTTTCATTCTAGCTTACGAATGAGAGAAACCTGTCTCCAATATTTTCCTTTATTAAATCACAGGAAACATTTTAATTGAATATGATAATGTGAAACTTTACTAAATTACAAAAGTTCAGTCAAGGATTTCTTTCTTCCAGTTACCATTAACCGAATTTTCTCTGAAAAAATAGGTGGGAACTCAAGAATTTTCCAAGACGACATTCGTGTCTAAAAGAAGAGATCGTTCAAGGTGGAAAAAGAAAATTAAATAATTGGATTAGATGACTGAGAAAAAGCGTTGTTGAAAGAAAGTTGTTTCTATTGCAGATAAAACAAAACATTTCCTGAATTGTGATCAGAGGAGTTTTATAAATGATATTAGGATGCTTCCAGATATTTCTGATGTTTGTTTTTGGAGTTGAGTAAACTTCTTTTTGTCAAATAAATGCTTTTCTAACAAATGTGAAAAAATGTAAAATATTAATCCTGAAATTTCAGAGTCTTCTTTTATAAATGAATGTAAGATAAATGAACTTAACATTGCAAATCACAGTTTGAATGGATGAAAGAGTTTATCTGAAAGTAAATTCTGAATTACTTTCTTATTGGTTTGGATACATTACCGATTGCGAAAATTAATGGTTAAATAATTCATGATAGTGTCAGATAAAGTATTCTTGTGTATCTATCAATTCTGATGTATTGATGTATGCCGACCAAACTTGAAAGAAATAAAAAAAAATCTTAAGTTTAACCTTTTTGTTTAAATTTTCTTGACAGCGTAATTAGGAAATGTCAGGTGCTCTATTAATTAGTTTAGGTACAAGCGGAAAACTTTGTTGGAAATGACTGTAAAAAGTCCCTGCAGCATTTATTTTAAAAGAAATTTAAAGGAGCTAACTTCTTAATTTATTTACTTTTTTCTTCGACCAGTTTGCTAAGAAATCGAAGCACAAGAATTTATTTCCCTTGCAAATTCGAACTTTATTTAACATTTATTTACTTTTTATACCGAGCTACAGTTTCAATTTTATACGCCCATTATATCGATTTTATAGGAAATGCTGTAATCTGCAAATGTTTCTAAAAGGTTTTGAATCATAAAATATTAGGGGAAGGAAAATTAAGAAAAAGTATATTTATGCTTTTAGATTTCGAAACTCTGCAGCATTTTTCGAGTTTTGTGACTCATCTGACGACACAGGATATTGTTAAAGGAAAAATTAGTTTTTAATCTTGTCTAAGAACGTTAAGTCTGCTTTGATTATTATTCCATCAGTTGTTGGAATAATAACTTCAATCAACTTTGACTAAATTAAAACAATAAAACTTGAAACTTGAAAACTTTTCAGATGTAGTATGGCAGCAAATTCATGCGTTTTTAAATTCCTTGAAATAGTTATTCTTCAACAAGTTTATTACAGTATTCCCGGAATTTCTTCCATCAATATTTTATCATTATTCACAGAGTGATTTTCTGAGAAGTTAAGAGTTTAGTTCAAAGAATAATTTCACTTTGTTTTCATCAGATGTTCACTAATAGGAAGCTTTAACTGAAACTGAAAGTTTAATTTAAGACTTGGCTTATTTAAATAACCATTATATTGTGCTGCAGTATTCAACAAGTTAAACGATTATGAGATGTAAGAGATGCTGTCTATGAAAGCCCGTAGATGTAATTTTTTTAATCGGATTTCAATAACATTCAAACATACAGAAAATAGTTTATGCATCTTAACTTTTAGTTTCTGGCCACGACTGGAGTAACAGTACTTTTCATAAATACTGAGAAAATGTTATTTAATAGCCTAATAAATTAATAGTAAATGTTTCTATTTTTATTAGTGTAACATTGCTTTAGGAAATGTTACTAATTTTATCATCTAAGGTCTAAAGCAAGTTATTTTTTTCAGTCCACTTTTTCTTTTAGTAAAATAGCAGAGTAGGTATATGAATAATTTTAAAGCATTCCTTCAGTTTTGCTCACATTTAATGCAAATCATATTTAAATTTTCAGAAATTAGTCCTTAAGCATTGAAGGTAATGTTTGATTTCAGGACTACTTAAAAGAAAATAAATGAAGTGCGACATTACTTACTTTGCTTGGGAGTTAATGCAATTCCATGAGTGTGCTAAGGGTTAAATGCAATGGCTCCGGTTTCGACTTAAAATTGACAGATCAGGCTGATTGCATAGTATTTAACTGTTTTGTGTCAAGCGTAACGTACAAACCAGCTAGTTCTCTTTATAGGCTCTACCATAAAATCTTCAGATTATGGTAGAGTAGGCACGAGTTATCTTTATCAAAAATATAATTCTTACACGCTCAACCTTACCCAATTTCTAACCTGCATTACAATTACTGTACACATTATAACATAGTAAAGGTATTCCTTCCATGTGCTTTCATGGTGACACGTTCTGAATACCAGTTTGGCATGTAAGATGCTCTATGTTTCACTCTAAGTCAGGCACAGTTTATTTTTAGCATACGTTGCTTCTAAACTCTTTCTGAATTTTACATCTGGTGCAAGAACTAAACCGCAGAACACAATACGCCACCAACTTCGATTGGTTCATTGATGTTCTCCTAGGCTTATTCTAGAAGCGTCTAAATGGAGATAAATGTAAGAAATTAAAGGCGTTTCGCTCATGTGTTTCGTGAACGTAATGTGGAGGTTCGTGGACACACCAAACCGATTATTGGAAAATCTTGTAGTCGATTCTGGACGGGGATACAGTTTGATTTAAACGGTTTCTTGCTTTTTAACTCCAAATGTTGTCCATAACATAACATAAGCAATCCATCTTGGATTTCGAAAATTTGCTTAATCTGTATAGATGCTATAAGAAATAACTGTATAGATATTCAAAATTTAAAAGGCAATTTTGAGCCTCTAGTGTATGTTTCCTTTGTGTTCTACGTTTAAGCGTCGCTGTGTCGTGAAACTTCACTAAGTATGCTGCAAAACGTTTGAATCTTAAATATTTGCTTTGAAATTGTATATATTTCGTTTCAGACGTCATAAATTCATAATCAGTATACTTTAAAATGAAAAGGGTTGAATACCGACAAAGAAACATTTTTCAGATGATCTGCTTGATGATATTCGTCTATCAGAAAAACTGACTAATTAACAGGAGAACAAACAGTACTGACAACTATTCTAAAAGCAATAATTAAAATTACAAGTGTCTGAAGATCGTGGTTGCTTAGCTGAGCGTGTTATCAAGAAAATAAATTTGATTTTGTCAAAACAAAGCAAACGGGTAAATGCATCACACTTAAGATGGAAATATGGTCTGCCATCTAATCCGAGCTTAATAGGAACTTAAAACTGGTTGCTAGTTTAACATTTTGTAATTTCATATGCTGTAATTTAATAAACAAGGGTCAAGGTATAAACGTAAGATGAAACTGTTGCAGAAAGGAATAATTTTGTACAGTCTCTCTCTTTGTATACGTCGAAGAGACATTAGGTGATTTCGGAAGCAGATGAGATGAACAATGAACAATGCCCTCGCCGGGACTCGAACCACCGACTTCTCGAATACGCGTCGAGCGTGCTCACCACTACACCACGAAAGCATGCAAAGAAGGCGGGAGAAATACCTTATATACTCCTATATATATATATTTCTATATTTCTATATATATATCCTATATTTCTATATACTCCTATACATATATTTAAGCACTTCTACTTAAGTGACCGCGACTTCCCCTTTAATACTGGTTCGACGATATTTACATAAAACGCAGTCCTGAAAACTCATTCTGGTACAAAATCGTAGATGGGAAACAAGAAAATAAATAATACTCGAATACGCGCCGAGCGTGATGACCACCACACCACGAAGGCATGCGAAGAAGGTGGGAGAAATATCTTATACACTCCCCCTTTTAAAGGGTGACTGGGGGTTTTGGGAACCCAATCGCCAAATCCCGGTGGTGGAGAATCATCACCCACCTTTTTTTAGTTCGTACGCCAGTTGTAGAGACATTAGGTTATTTCGGAAGCAGGAGTGGTGAAAAATGAGCAACGCCTTCGACGGGAATCGAACCACGGATCTCTCGGTTACGCGTCGAGCGTGCTGACCACTACACCACGAAGGCATGCGAAGAACACAGGAGAATTAAATACCTTATAACGTATTAATTTTATATCCTAATAATGAAAATAAAATGAATTACAGATCACGTTTAAAGTAGAAGAAATAATGAAAGTTTTATTCTCAAATTACAGCTGAAATTATTTATTAGAGTTTACATTCTAGAGTTCCTCACCCTTATTCTGCTAAATTAAATGTCGAGGAACCTAGTGAACTGTTGAGCGCATTATCGTTTAGTTCAAAATAACAGAAATCGTAAACTCAAGAAGGGTTAATTATCCTTTATTTCAATCAAAATAAGACGAACATTTGGCTCGAACATTTGGCCGACGAACCTTACAATAAAGCCTCCACTTGGGCTTAAACTCAAAAATAAGATATGAGAACTAACTATAACTAAATAAGAGATTTAACCGAAGCTAACACAATTCTAACATAGTTGGCCCTTAGTTTTAAACTAGCCGGCGAACTGTCAAAAGGCAGGTAATATACGACCGAGCGTAACAGTAGTTAGAGAGACTTAAGACAAAAGTGAACTACTCAGAATTCCTAACTCTCTCTAAGTAAGTTGAACGTACCTTTAATATTATTTCTTCCTCATTTGTATTCAACGCGATTCTAAAATCTCATTCTGGTAGGAAGTTGTAAGTTGAAACTAGGCAAGATAGTAAAGGTAAACTAAATTAACATAACTGTTATCAAATTAAAATATACCTTACAACATAACCGGATTCTTAAATTCAAAACATCGAACTAATTTATACGTATTTTGACTGTTTGCTCTTTCAGTTATATTTATGCTTTCTGATTGCTACACAATAAATTTGCTTTTTTTCCTTTCTCTTAAAAAAAAAAAAAAAAAAAAAAAAAAAACAAGTCATAAATTGATTTCTAAAGTGTTTTTCCTATTTTTTCTAAATGAAAGAAACAGAAAATATAGATGAAGCTTTATGACCGAAAAATATACATTAGAAGGCATTATAACTCACGTTATCTAGATCGTCCACAATTCGGTTTATAGAAAATGGTTTCTGTTCAAAGAAAGTTTCTTCAAATTTTATCGCTTGTAGATTTGCAGTAGCTACATTTCATTATGTCGTAAATTTTTTGAATTTAATTAATGCCTGTTGCAGCATATTCTTCTATATTATTACCCGTACCTCATTTTAATTCCTTAAATTTATAGTTGATAGGCCTGTTAATCGTAAGTTTTACCATCTGAAAATTCTTTTAGAATAAATCTTTTTCTTCTCTTTAAGCAGTTTTCCCGTCTGGTATTATATATCTTTTTCCTTCAAAATAATGTTTTATCTGTAATATTCCATTAAGTAATGGAATATCTATATAGGCCAAGTTAATACAGTTGAGAATTTTGCCGTTTGTCTTAGTCTTAACAAAAGCAACATACTTAAGACATTCATTCCGCTAGTAAAAGTTCATCATTGAAAATTCTTGCTCAGTGATTAAAATTATCGCTTGTATGAATGCATTTGTTACATCAGTATGATATATATGTTTTAAAGTTTTCGGTATAAGTACAATTTGAATCGTAGAGTAAAGGTAATTAAGATGATATTTATTGTATAGATGACACTAATGTTACAAAGAAGGACGAATCAAGATTATTAAAATATCTCAATTATCTTAATTTTACTTTTGTAAACAATGCTTCTGGATAATATAGATTTCTATTCGTTTATTACTCATTAATTTAGACAGAACACTTATATGCAACATATACAAAATGACGTTAGGAATGTTGATAAATAAAAACAACCGGCAAATATTTTCATTGTTCATAGGCATGACAAATGGTAAATTTTTGGCGTGACAGGAAGTGATAATTATAGTTGAGAACGGAACAAACGATATTGCTGCTGAGTTTCTGGAATACGCATTGTGATGACTTGAAAATTTTTCCCTCCATCTGTGACAAAATTTCACGGACTTGGAAATCTGTGACAAGATTTCACAGTTCTTGCAAACTGCTTATAAAAATTCTACCAATTATGAATATTTAAGAATCGTTATCCTATCTATTGAAGTCAAGATGAATGAATTTACGAAGTCTGTATCGGAATTTCGTAATCCTATATTCTTGAATTTGGATTTCGAGAGTATATTTTTAAAGTCGAATATGTAAATATAAATGAAATAATAATCACTTACAATTCTTATTTATTAACTATATATTTATTTAAGCGTATACTCTGAAATAAAATAAAAGATCTGAAGTCATATAAGTATTTTATTCGAAAGTTTTCACATCGGGAACTTGAATTCCCATGTAAGGAATTGTTTGCATCTGACGACTATGTGCTTGTTTTTTTCTATACGTTTACTTACATACGTCTATACTTATTTATTGTGTTGCAAATGCATGTACTGTCATACAGAATTTCCTCTGCCTGTACAATTGCTTATTTCTCATTGTTCATCACTTCAGCTGCATACTTATTTGTAGAGCTTTTACTGTTTCTAACAGTATACTGTCTATGTTTACTATTCCTCTATTTTATATGGTATTTTTCTCTCTTTACCTCGTGCCTTCGCGGAGTAACTGGATATCACGTCTAGCTAGCAATCGAGATGTCCGATGTTCGAATCTCGACTAGGCATTACACATTTTTCTCGTCTTCTGCATCGATAAAACCTACCTACATTTTTAATTTACCTACCAATTACCAATTTTAATTACCTACATTTTTAACCAACACTTCCGCCATTTTTTTCTCTTTAACTCTGCCCTATCATGGTCGAGTCGCTAGGTATTAAGGTCGCTAGGTAATTTGACCATAGTTCGAAAACAGGCAAATAGGGGGGATGCCTGGTTGGTTCTCGCAGTTTTCTTCATGAGTAACGTTAATACGTGCAAGTTCCCCATCCAAAGCCTTCCATGAAGGCATCCCTCCCCTTTAGCAGATTATCCTCATGCGCTTTGCTGTATTCAATTTCCAAACCAATTAAACTTTAATTATTTGTTTCTGTCTCTATTTCGCTATAAATAATTCGAGATTTTTCGAAATAAAATTAAGGTATCCTATTGAAAGAGTGAACCTCAGATAATTTTTGGTTTCAGAACCTGACTTTCTCTATAAATATCTGAGCATAAATCTTCGCCATTTCATTTGCACGAATTAACATATCTGGATCCATTTATGTGCTCTCATAATCAGAGATAAAAATATATTGCGTTGGATTATTGGGTTTCAATTATAAGCAATATTTTCTGGAAATGTATATTTTAAAATACAGCAGTTCCAACTGCGTGTCGTCGTTGCAGAATAAAAGAATATGATGTTCTAAAATATATTGCAGTTTTAATGGTAAAAAGCAAAGCTCGATGGAAAAATTTACCCATACTAAAACCGATGCTAATTATGGCGGAGTAAAATCGGTTATCATTCTTAACAATATCTGTTTTGTATAATTCTCGACCAAATGATGATAGAAATTTTTGGATACATACATCTATATCAATAAAAATTATTCTTAGAAATGGCTTGCAGTTGGGAAAAAAATCATTAGTACTTAACTTCTGAAGGCAGAGAAAAATTCTTTCGAAAGAAATGACAAACGGTTCTTAAGTATTTTTCATACAAAACCTTTCCGATCAAAATTATCCACTTATACATTCCGTGTCACGAGCGAAAGATTTATTGCGCGAAACTCTCGCAAAAGCGCCTTTACTTTAATTTTTTAATCCAGACATTATTTTTTGATGCCGCGTCTGATGAAATTTGCTATGATGAATGGTCCTTCGATTCATTCTTGCAAATACTAAACATGACTTTCTGAACTGGACTTCATTTGTTTGGTTAGGATAAAAAAATAAGTAAAGAAAATTGAAGGATTCTTTTCTTAAATACTCCCTTATGTTCGAGCTGATTTTCACGGATGATGCCTCACCGGGATAATAATAGTCTCTGGCTTAGAGCAATGTTAGTGAATCAGTATCGGCTGATCGATTATTCGCTTATCCGAAACCAATTGATATAAAGTAAATTTCTTTTATCAAACACTCCTCCGCCTGATATATAAATTTCTAATTAAATTAAATTACGTATTATAAGACGAAGAACGCTAAAACGGTAATGGTGTAAATTCCTATTATAACAGCTGCAGTGTAAATAAGTTCATTTAAAATGGGCCCAGAAGTTTCCTAGAAATGCAGTGTAATTATGATGAAGCACGTATTGCCCTCTGACTTAATGTTTAGCTACAACAAATTAACTTGTCTCATCATTAGTTACATTAGTTTCATGCTAAGTCTTTTCTAAATGGTAGTTGCAGCTGTTTTGCCGGCACATGGATCACCGAGACGTCACTAAGTACTTGCAGCTGGCTAAGAGTTTCTGAGCAGCTGGCTAACACTTTCTGCTGAGTAAGGGTATTCATAATTCGTAAGATTTCCGGATAGAATGTCTCATCATTGCTCCCAGTCGACTGAAAAAAATATGATAGTAATTTGAAGAAAGGATAGATAATACTTTGAGCAACAACAAAATGAATTTAAGTTAAGCAACCAAAAATCACTAATTTCTGTAGCGGTTTACTTACATTAAATAAAGATCATTGCAAAGCGTCTTAAATGCTGTCATTTGTAACAATGTTCTGTAGATGAATGCTTTAAAAGTATCTTTACAGGATTTTAGATAAATTGGTATTCACATTTTAGAATAAACAAGTATATATAGCTGGTACTTTAACGAGAATGTAGAATATCAGTAAAATATTAAAACTAAAACAAAATAACTTATCAAATTATGATTTGAAAATTGATATTCAGCTTTAAGAACTACATCTCTTTCTTTTACTGAAAATCATGATGTAGAATTATTAGGTTTTTTGATGTTGGAGACTTGAAAAATATGCAGTAATCGAACCTCGCCAGTAATCGAACCTGAACCTCTCGAATACGAGCCAAGTGTGCTGCCGTTACTCCACGAAAGCATGCTGGAAGAAGGGAGAAGATATTTTATATATTACACCTTTCAAAGAGTGACTGGGAAATGAAAAGAACCAATTCCCAATTCCTGGTGGCGATGAATTTATTGTCCATCACATTTTAGTTAGGGCACCACTGTAGAGTCACAGTTTTCTTTATGTTGGAGACGTGAAAAATCAGCAATGCCCTGGCCGGGTTTCTAACTTGGACCTCTCGAATACGCGCCGAGTGTACTACTGTTACACCAAGGAAGCCTGCGGAAGGGAAGGAGAAAATACTTAAAAAGGAGAGGAAGAAATGCATGAAATACATCGCTAACGATAGTGCTACACGCAGGCGCACCTCATTAGTTTTTTAGATACAGATGTTAATTTCAATAACCGTAAACAATTACAACATCGCGCCCAAGGGTGTAAGAACTGTGAAAAGAACATCAAAATTCTTGCGTGATTAATTTTCGGCATTTGGATATATTAAAAAGTTAGTATGGCAGTCTAAGAGCTGCCATGAAGCATAAATAAAAAACGTGGAGTTGTTCTGGTTTTGTTATGTGTAATAAAAGTTAAAATACAAGAGTGGTTTAGAGCTTATTTTAAATAATCCTTTCCTTTGCTCAGCTTTCTGAGTAATAAAATGCATTACATTATAAGGTATTTCTCCCGCCTTATGCCTTAGTGGTGTAGTGGTCTCGACACTACGCTCGACGCGTAACTGACGCGTTACGCTCGACGCGTAACTGAGACGTCCGTGGTTCGATTCCCGGCGAAGGCGTTGCTCATTTTTCGCAACTCCTGCTTCCAAATAAATGCCTAATGTCTCTAGACTGGCGCTCGAACTAAAAAAGGTGGTGGATGATGATTCTCCACCACCAGGATTTGACGATTGGGGCCCCTAATCTCCAATCGCCCTTTAAAGGGGGGAGTGTATAAGGTATTTCTCCCGCCTTCTTCGCATGACTTCGTGGTGTAGTGGTCAGCACGCTCGGCTCGTAACCGAGAGGTCCGTGGTTCGGTACCCGGCTAAGGCGTTGCTCATTTTTAATCACTCCTGTTTCAAAAACGTAATGACTGTACACTGGCGCCAGAACTAAAAAGGGGGTGGATGATGATTCTCCACCACAGTAACATCGGAAAACCAGGACTCTATTACCTAGCGTTCTCAAGGATCGCCCTACATAGAATGTCATCCTGGCCCCCAGAGGCAATCCTCGGGGCCGCGATTCAGCCGGCGAAGCCGACAAGCCCCACAAAGTCGAAGAAAATCTATGTCAGTTATACGAAGTCGGAAAATACACGCCATGCTGCATCACCCGACTCCACCAATAGGGGCGTTTCCTCTCGGACAACCAACAAAATCTGACAATATAGCTCCACCACAGTCAGAGGAACAGACACGACAGTATCAGTACGGTCTCTGCCAAGCCTGAACCAACCTGAAAATAAACTCGGGCTCTAGGCCTGTGAAGTCAACTTATATACCCCCGTGGTTGAGACTGCCTAAGTACAGATCCTAGGCAGTACTTCCCAGGAATTCTCCTGAGTCAAGCCCCAGGGGGGATTCTCCACCACAGGGATTTGGCGATTGGTTCCCCCAAACCCCAGTCGCCCTTTAAAAGGGGGGGGTATATAAGGTATTTCTCCAGCCTTCTTCGCATGGCTTCGTGGTGTAGTGGTCAGCAGGCTGGACGCGTAACCGAGAGGTCCCCTGGTTCAATTCCCGACGAAAGCGTTGCCCATTGTTCATCTCTCCTGCTTCAAAAATACCTAATGACTCTACAACATATTCAAAACAAAGTTATATGTTAGATGCGTGTTTAGTGCAATACTAATTGATATTTTTTTATGTATGTAACATCTATTACCTTCATGTGTGCTACATATTGGGCTTCAGGGAGAGAAAAATTCTTTAATAAATATTTAGAAGTAAAGTTCGTAATTTGAATAAAATAGAAGAAGAAAAAATTGTAACATATCTCAGTGAGTGAAACCAGTTTGCTTTTACCTATTATGCATTCGACTAAGAAGTGAGATGATAAGATAAAAGATGCACTACCGCTTTTCGATAGGCAGATTCTGATATCGATTTGTTGTTGAAACATTGTGCGGATACCAACCATCTCGCATCATTTGTCGGTTTGGATATCGTGAACGAAATTTCTTAAGAACGGTGAGTAGATTCATAACAGGGATGATTCATCGTATAGAGTACAGCGTTCGGACTGGCGTTGCGTGATCTAAAAATACGGAAAAGGGGGAGTGAGGAATATTCTCTTAGGCGAAGCAGCCAAAAGCGTATACATCATTTTGAAACGGAAATCGACCGTTCATAGCGATGTGTTAGGAAAAACGTGTTTTTTTATTTATTACTTAGTTATTTATTTTTGAGTTTGAATTTATTTTTCCTCTATTCGAATTTTTATTTTTTACCTGATTTTTTAAATAAAACAATGCCGTAGTTTTATACATCAATATTTGCTTCATAAAAGTAACTATAGTCAATTATGAACAGCTGTTTTGGATAGATATTTGTTTGTGATTATTTACATAGATTCTGTTGAAATGTAAACTCGGAAAGTTATGCAAGTGAAAGCAAAGTGAATTCCAGTAAAATTTCAAAATACAGAGTGTCCATAATTAAACTTGACATTTGCGAGCAGTCTCTAGCAAACACTATACAGCGAAATTGCATAAAAATCGGGTAATGGCACAACGAAATGATGGGAATTTTATCTTGAAAAAAAAAACAATGAGTTTCAAAAACCACCCCTAGGTGGCGTATCATAGCGTTATTGAGAACATATAAATAATCTACAAAAGTTTACAAAACGTGCTCGATATGATGTCCACTATTGTCTGCTACCATCTGGAAGCGTAAAATCGCATGTTCCACTGTTGAAAGCAGCATGAACCGGGGAATGTTACGCACGTGGCGTTGTATGCTTTCTTTAAGGTCGGATAGAGATGTGATGGGATCACGGTAGACCATGGCCTTGAGGTATCCCCACAGACAAAAGTCGCAAGGATTCAAGTCGGAGGATCTAGGAGACCAAGCTATAGGAAACTGCAGGCTGATGATTCTGTCGTAACCGAAATGGTGGCGGAGCACTTGTTTCACACAACGGGTGATGTGTGGAGGAGCCCCATCTTGCATAAACACTGTGGTTGTATCGCAGCGCCTTGCCTAAAGATCCGGAATAACGGATTGCTCTAATAATTAAGCGTATCGTTGACCGGTGACGGTGCATGTCACAGGCCCTGTGGCGCTGTGCTCTTCGAAAAAAAACGGACCCACAGTGAAGGTTGCAGTAAAACCGCATCAAACCGTTACATGCAAAGAGTGTAATGGAATTTGCAGGATAAAATTCCCATAATTTCCTTCTGCCATTAGTCAATTTTCATGCAATTCTGCTGCATAGTTTTTGCTACAGACTCCTCGCAAATTTCAAGTTTAATTATGGACACCCTGTACTTGTGTATTGTAACTCTTGTATTAACAGTAACTTGTTTAAAAATCAGAAGCTTCAGTAGCACTGAATAAAGCACTATTTACTTGTTTTATGAAGGGCTGGGCATATTATGCGTACATAAAATTAAAGCTTAATTTTTTAAAAATTCTTACAGTTGTTTTGTAAAAGGTTATGAGGTATCTGATTCCTAAATTTTAATAATTCGTCTAAATGCTTAAGATTTAATATTAAAGAACCGAAGCGATCTCCTGCATAGATTTCCTGTTCAAACATTCCTACAAATTTCTGTCTTTCGATATTCAAATGAATGACTGTTCATCATTTCTTTCGATTCTGGTTGTTATCACACTAGTGCGTTTTAAGTGATAATAATTTCAAACTTTAGAAATAACAGAAATTTAATTGGCTCCAGGATAAAAGCACTTGTACACTTGTACACATGTGCGTCCACACATACAAAAAAAATCAAATGGATAAGTTCTCACGCAAGAAATATGCGAAATTGAAAGGAAAATAGGGACTCAAATTAAATACGCATAACAGGACAATATAACTCAGATAAATATACATAACAAGTTGTGAATATAAAATCTTCTCTGCTGGACATAGGCTTTACATAAGATCCTCGAATTCCTCACTAAGTGAAATTTTAGATAAGAATAAGTTTTTAAGTCTTACATCTTTAAATGTTAAAAAGCAGCATTCGGTGCAAAATATTTATAAAAATTTTTCCGCATGTGGTTTTCAGCTGCCCCACCACGTGAATGCAGTTCGCATTTAACCCTTGCCGCACTGCAAAGCTATATATCATTTTGTTCATTCCCAATTTAGAAAAAGTTGAAACAGTTAAGGAAGACTCGTTTTTCCTTAACTACTTAATCCCATCAGTGAATCAAGGGATGAAGGAAATTATCCTGAGTAGGCATATGTCTTGATAGTTATTTCTTAAAGTGGCCATTGGTTGCTTATTGCTTACTCAACTACAATGTTGTTTTCGGTTTTATGTTTAAAGCGCTCTCACAGTATTTTTTTATATATGTATAATTCTTTGAATACAGTTCTCTTTGTTTCAAGGTAAAATTTTGGTATGGATTTGCTTTGTTTTTTCTTGCTTTGGGGGGGGGGAACCAGAAATTTCGTGTGAACTATTATAATTAAAATACATTGGAATGGTTCATCAGCTAATTCTGGATAGAAAAAAGCAAGGACATTTTATGGAAGAGAGATTTTAATTGATTTCAATGTTCCACCTCCTGACGAACTGGCATTCAAGTTGATTGAATTCCTCTTCTTTTATATTCTGTTTTATATTTATAAAGTTCATTAATTTTTTGAATTAGGGTTTTAATTGTTTGAAGTATTTTAGTTTTAACATTTATTAAATCCTTTATACATTTATAGGATTTTTTTAAAATTTATTACTTATGAATTTCAGTTCTTTTTTATCGTGTGTGTAAAATTTGTTCTACATTTCTTACTTAATATCTTCACTGATAGTTTTTCAGCAGCTTAATGCTCGAAAATACTAGGCATCATAATTTCAGTAGATGGGCATTTGAATTATGAGGCAATCAGGTCACATCAGAATCCGGGTGTTGTCATCGCAGAGTGGAAGGTAGACAAAAGATGAGACAGAAGAATTTCACTATTAAAGTTCCATATCTTTATTCTATTAAACGGCAGATCATTTTTTCTTTTAGACGAAGAGCACCAAACTACATATCCGTAGTGATTTAAATTAGGTAATATCCAATTTAAGCTTTCTGCGTCATATCTCATTGAACAAAAGGTAGGAAATAAGACAAAATAGCGGAGTTTTTTATAGCATGCTATGGGAGGAAGCAGTTTGACTAAAACGGAGAGTACCTTGCTATTTATAGTGGCGGTTACATAAAATGCCAGAGTGTTCTCGAAAGTACTGGTCTAGGGGGAAGATTCTGCAATTGCGAAAATTTAATTAGAGGTAGCCTGTTCGCGTAGAGCAAAGTCATCGTTGTTTTATATTT
This sequence comes from Stegodyphus mimosarum, assembly GCA_000611955.2. Lineage (NCBI taxonomy): Eukaryota > Metazoa > Arthropoda > Arachnida > Araneae > Eresidae > Stegodyphus > Stegodyphus mimosarum. The sequence goes on along the minus strand of KK119965.1, from coordinate 43,108 downwards.
TCCATATATATATAAGTAAAGACATAAGTAAGAAATTTAAAACTACTTTTTCACAAACACGAAAATTGAAATTCATAATTAATAAATTTCAAATAATCCTATAATATATGTATATATCATGTTTTAAAGCGTAGATGAAGGAATCCGGTACTTTTAAGCAGCTTGTGGCTGTAGATAGGGTTGAGTGGAAAGGCATGATGTCTCATTTAAAATAACTGAGCTCGAAGTAACACACTCTTTATTTTTATGCATATCAAATCATTCTTTTGCAGACAAGATATTTTTTAATCATAGTTAAATACAATAATTTCCATGTAGACGGATTTTAAAGTACGACATCATTTTAGGCAAGTAACCAGCAGCGTGGAAGATGCGTGTCTTGCCTGGAGTGGAACGTAAGCAATAAAGAACCCCGCAATTCAAAGGAAAAAGGGAGGGAGTCAAAAAGTTTCAGTTCGAGTTTAAATTTGTTTTCGTTTACAATTATTTTAATTGGACAAGAGGTATCTGCATTAAACGTTACGTAACATGGAAACATCTCGAATTTGGGAAAACAGATGAATTTAGGGGGAGAGCACCAGATCTAGAATAGTTAATTTTGAATTCGCCAATTATTCTACAAGCAGCCATCATATTTTCTTATATCTTACATATATATACAGAGAGAGAGAAAGTTCAGCTAAAAAAATTACAAATCGCGCTTTCTTTTAATTATATGTCTCGTTTTCTTATCCTAACATTTGGAATGAACATGTGCCATAAGCTATAATAATGCTATTCTCCTCTACTTCAACTCTGAAACAAATAAGGAATATTTTGTATTAAATTAGTAGTTTATATTCGTGCAAATCACGGTTATGTCATTTAAATAGTGCAACGAAGGCACAAGATGTCAACTATTAATTGCCCTTATTTCTTTAGCAAAAGCTATTTATTACTCTAAAATGCATTTAAAGTTTTTACACATTTTGAATAGTCTTTAAATTATTCATTTGAAAATGATTTTTTCCTTTTATTGCATATTTGAATAATTACTAGTGTGTGCTGTTTTTCGGCTTCAGTATACAGGCATTATTACCTTTAATCTGAATCATTCCACGTACAAAATCTTAAATTGCGAGTTTACTGAATATGCACGATGATTCTAATTGCACTACATTTAATCTTTATCGTCCACCTCAATTAACGAAATAATTCATTCGTTATTAGTGAGAGATCTATTCGCTCACTGAGCAAAATGAATGAATTTGTCTTCCGTGTACTTGTTTACGCTTTTAACGCCACCGTTCTGATGCAAACACTTCTTTACTTAATGAACGGACTCCAAAATTGGAAACATTCGTACTTAATGAGCAGAGATAATTGGATAGGTTGAGCTAAATGAAGGAGTCTTGAGGTTTTCGCAGGGAAAAGATCGTAATTTCTTGGGTTACTAGGCTTAAACTAAGGAAGTAGAAAAATTACGTAACTTTTCTATTACATAATCTAAACTCGTGTTCTTCGGCAGGGGTTTGGTATTTAACAATATTTAATCCCCATCAAATATTAAAGGAATCCCTTGTTGATGCCACTCATAAAACGACTTAATTTAAATTAAGGAACCATTGTTTGAGAAATTTAAGTCTCGATAAAAATATGTTTGCCTGTAAGGTTTTCAATATAATTTATTTTAAAAACAATCTTTAAATAAATAATAGTGTGAATCAAATGATATCTGATTCACACTAGTCATACCTACTTCTGCCTATCTCTGTAATTTTGGGAGCATAAGTATAGAGCACATTTTCTTATAAGAAGATTTTTTTCTCTGTTATTTAGTGTTTTATTTATATGATTATATATTGATAATGAATACACCTTACCTGCCAATTAAACACCTCTAAATGAGATTTTCACTTTCTCTAAGCTTGGTCTTTGATTTTAATGTTAAGATAATTGGTACACTTCTAAATTGTCAATGACACCTTGTTTCTATTTTAACTAAGTTGAAATAAAATTAAAAAATTAACCTATTTATCGGTATGCAACTTAAATACACTATCCCCTCCCCGAATTACGAAAAACGAGAATTATGACGATTTACAAAGAACGAGAATTTAAGTAATGGCCGTAACATTCAAACTAAAAACTACCAGTCAGACATAAGGGTAATTTAGATTTACCCACTTGGCTATTAAATACACGAGTATTCAGTTAATTAAATCCTGTACTTGACCTAGGTAGAATATGCATCAAAGTACTTCAAAACAAAGTAGCCGAAAATTAGGGAAGTAAACATTTTTCCATTGTTAGTTTCAGTACAAAGTTTTGTTTTAAATAATATTTTAAGCATAATAAGGTTACTAATATGATTTTGTGAAAGACATGTAAACTGCTCGAATGAATTTTGAGTTAAAGTTATTTTTAGTCATGTTACCAGCTATGACAGCTCCGGGAATGAAGAATGATTGCACGCTGCTTCAAACGAATGTAAAAATAAAAAGCTAATCACCCCCTTTTGCTTAAAAATTTAATGCATACATTATATAGCGAAGTAATGAAGCGTTATTACAATAGTTGAAAGTTCTTTCGCATCATTCATAAAATATATTTGCTTAACTATTACTTGATTTTACGCCACATATTATTTTATTGAGTTTGGTGTTCTTTGGTAACAGAAACTAGATCCAAAACTCTAAAAGACGATTTGCGAGTTATCGTTATGCCTGAAGTCATAAAAGAGTTAGAAGAAGGTTGTAAAGGATCCTCTTATTGATCCAAATAACGGAAAAACGAAGACATCAACTCGTGCTTACAGAAGTCAACACTTTTGGATTAAATCAAAGATGATGAATAAACTTAAAAATTGATGAAATTTAAGTAGAGCCTAACGGCTTCATAGATTAACTAGCACGCAAACTGGGTGTGACCAAAATCGGCGTAAACAAGCCGTAATGGGAAGAATAATTCAGCACCTCAGAATTCTGATCGCCAGAGGATAAAAGTTAGCAACAATCCGTCCTTGAACGTGTCCTTAAAGCAGGGAGAACACGTTCTGATTTCACCCTCCAAAACCTTCCTTTAAATACTTTCTTCTTTGTACCTAATTTGAATATCCCGAGAGCTGGAAATTTGCATTCTGGTCGAGAAATGAAACTAGGCTTGATAGGAAAGGGAGTTAATATAAAATAAGGGTTTATAAAATTAAAATAAACCTTACAATTTGATTTATAACTTGTTTGACTACCATTATTGCTTGAAGCGTTTATATCTACCTACATGCATATACACACATACACATGGAGAGGCCACATATACACAGGGTGGCCCATGTAAAATTTTATTAGTTAAATTTGTAAGACATAACTTGAATTAACAAGCTACTAGCCTTTATTTGAATTTGAATTTTCGTATATTTATGTTTTAATTCCATTTATATAACAATGAAGAAATTTATAGATATACTTCATAAATAGTAACATATGCAATACTAAAAGCCAGTTACAGGTATAGTTATGCAATATTAAAAGCCAGTTACATTGTATAAGAAAAGGAGGTGTTTATTTCCCATTGTATTTAAGCCTCCCATAGCCTTCAGCAAGTAGTTATGCTGATTCGCTACTGAGGACTTGCAAAATTTTTATCATATTTTGTCATTGTATTGTACTTTGTTGTTTTAATGTGTTATTAATTTCTAAAGTTAATTTTACATTACTTTATAATAAGAAAATGTGGATTGTTTTATAATGAGTACATAAACTATATTAATAGAATTTCATGGATATGTAAAAGAACATTTATGCAAAAACTTTTTGTTGGTTTTATATTGAATACAACAGTTTTGCAAAAGACTTTTAAGAAAAGGATTGCAAAAGTTACATTAACGATATGGAAGCAAATAATTTCAAGAACTGTGAATTTCTCCAATTTTATATATCTTGAAATTTAGAAATCCAAATTTAGAGCCCTAGAAATTTAGGACAGTTTTATATTTGGAGAGATAATTTGAAAAACTTTTAAACACATTTATAGAGAAAAAGAACTTACAAACTTTTTAAAATTAGACTGTTCCGTCAATCATTTTGGATACATCTCCTTCTTGTCTAATAAACGTAAAGTGCGTCATCTCAAAATTAATATATTTTGCCATTTTATATAAGCATAGCCACGTGGACGTTTTCTCCAATTAGATTAAAGAAACTTTTGACTCTATATGTCACACTTCCTGAATACACAATTTCCCACTTTCCTTTTACTCTGCCCTCTCGTGTTATGGCTCCATTTCTGCTTCGTCCATTGTCTGAACATGCAATAAATAAAGAGAAATAAAATTGATAATTGCATATTGCACCCAAAATGATGTGTGAATCAATATTGAATCTCTAGAATTGCTTTATCCAGCTATAAAATTATAACATTACGCTGAATTCGGCCTCATCTGGCAGTAACTCTCATCTTGTTTATCTACTAAGCTATCTTTTAATCATGCAGATATTTACAGCATTTTTTACATATATTTATGTATGTATGTGTTCTCTTCATGCCAGTGTGATCAAAATAAAGTTATATCTAACTCTCTCATCCGGAACAGTAACAAGAAAAAATGCATCAAGAAGTACTATGTTTAATTTGCGAAGGTGTGCGATATACTTGTATAAATTTAGCAACTTCTTAAACATAGCTTTTTGGCATTAAAAATAATCAGACAATCATCTTTACTAATATTACAATAATTATGTTATCAAAAACATACTATTAATTTTGCATTTTATAATGGCATTGAATAATGAGTAATGTTATTTGTATTTCAAATCACTAAAATCTGTAATATTGTTAATACAAATAACTTTGAATAAACCTTTGTACGTATTAACTAACAACTAATGTTCTATTTTCCTTTAAATTACAAAGAATAAAATGTAGTGAAAGTTGCACTGTGACACGTTTCGTTTTTTCCGATTTCTCATTTAAGAATCTGAAAAAAAAATCTATTAATTAATTACAAAATGTAAAATAAATTTTCTTATCGTCAGCTGAGGTTCTATCATAGTTGCAAGAATGTGATAGACAGAAAATGTTTTCTAAAAGATATCATATCCTATTGCTCTGTTGAGGCCATAGTTTAATGTACTTTTTGCAATTTTTATTTCTTAACTATTACTTTAAATCCCCCATTTCATACTTTTTGTATAACTGAATATTGATTATCATTTGCATGTTTCTACAACATACTGACTTGGCAGAGCTTATTACCAAAAGTAAAAGATACTGGAAGCTTAATTAAACTTCATGCAAACACATTCGTAAATTCTTTAAAAGCAACTTTAAGAATTTATCAAGTAAAGTCCATACTACCATTTATAGTTTGACGATAGAAACATTTCGGTACATATACCTTTTTGCACCGGAATAATTCATATGTTTCATATCATGTAATTCGAAAGAGATACCTACACTAGTTTGTTTCTTTCTGAAACTATTTGCTGTTCTAGTTCTTTTGTTTGTATTACATCCAGATAACTCTTGTAGTTAGCTAAAGATGAGGGAAGCAGTTTAAAAGCATATATGCTAAGTACTTGAAAAAATAATTTTACCTTTCAACGGATTATTAAAAATAACACTGTGCTTAAGTGAAAGGGAAGCACATGTAGTGGGCTTAAAACAATTAATATCACCAGATCGCTTTGCGAAGTTCATGTGACACAATGCGAATCTTATAGGCGCCACATTCCAGAGTCAGTTAGACTGGGTCCTCAGTTCCCCCTCGTTCTTCCTTCGCTTTTCCTAATTTCCTTCCCAGACATAGGGGCCGTTAAATTCCATTTGCGGTTGCTGGATGTCGGCTGTTAAGGAATTCCTGGGCATATATCTAGGGGACAAGGTTTAACAGATTACAGCAAATAATTAGAGGCTAAGCACAAATTAGAATTGGGGATTCGTTGCCCAACCTGTGTTCCGCAGGAGATTATTATGAAGGGATTAGGGGGTACCTCGCTGAGGGAAAAACTTCTCAGAGCTTTGTTGTTGCGCTGTATCTTGATTTAATTACTATTTGTGTTCTGAGAAGAATCATGTAAGATTCTCTAGATGAAACTAAACTTAATCTCCTGGCATATTCATGTACGTGTGACTTGCAGAAAATACGCATATCCTGAAATCTCACGTAAAATTCAGTTTGTATATATTATGGCTCTCTCTCAATCTTCAAAACTTTCAAAGGCAATTGAAAAATTTAAATTTCTTTCATCCCGTATATATTTTACTAAGACTACATACATATAAAACAAAACTTATAATCTTCATAAAGTGTAATTTATCAAAAACAATACAATGTCACAGATACTGGCTTAAATAAATGGTAAGAATATTCTTTATTTCTCTTCCTCAGAATACAATCCTAAATTTTTGCTCGGCACCTTAATTCCTTTAGGTCTTTTAATATTGAAAAACGATTATTAAATCAGGTTATAGCTAATAAAAAAGACTAATTTAAAAGAAATAATTAAATAAATTAACTCGCTTAAACTCAGTCTTTCAGTATTTTTCAGCATTTTCATGTTTCAATTTATGTGCAAACTGAATGTACGTCTCTGCATATACGTATAAGTGCATGTATATGTACAGCATAGTGTATGTGAATTTCTTCAATAGGAACTTTGAAAAAAGCTGTTCATTTAACGCTGCTAAAGGTTTCTCCTTGTCAAAAGGTCAGAAATATCAAAATAGTTACAATATAATATGGAATTCGTTATTAAATTTGAAATTTCCTTATTTAAATATATTTTTGCAGACATTCCGAAGTTTCCAACAGCTATTGTATGATCCCATTTTATAAGTTCACTGTTTACATTCATACATAAAATAAAAATTTGATTTTCATTCAGACCCTTATGCTTAATTAGGAAATTCTCTCTTTAGCGTTCTGTCCACTTTTATCGTACATCACATTGCATGATTGCAGCTAAACATTTCGTTCATAATCCTTAATTTATGTCCTCTTTAGAAAAAGCTTAATTAATTAATTATTTCTAAATACGATATACCTCTTCTTTCCCCTATGGACCTCCAACACCAACACAAGCACCTTCATATTAAATAATACTGAATATAATTTACACTTATAAGATACTTTTCCCTCCTTTCCGCATGTCTTCGTTGTATAACTGGAAGCACACTCGACGCTTCGATATGTCCAGGGCTCGAATCCCAGAGAGAGCATTGCACATTTTTCACCTCGCTAGTATAAAAAAATCTAATGGTTCTATAGTGGTGCCCGACCCAAAAAGTAGTAGACGATAGTTCAGCTAGGCCCAGGATTTGACCACTAGGCCCCCTCATTTCCCGTCGCTCTTTAAAAGGGGTAGTGTATAAGGTTTTTTGTTCCTCCTTTTCGCATGACTTCGTAGTGTAACTAGAAGCAAACTCGATATGTATTCGGGAGATTCGGAGTTCGAAACCTGGCGAGAGTAGTGCACATTTTTCACGTTAAAGCATCGATATGACCTAAAGACTCTATAAACTGATAAATCGACTCCAAGAAGTCTCATTTCTACATCAGGTAAATCTTGTGAAATTTACAATAATTCAACCCTCAGCGAAGAACTGCACTTGGTCAAATAAATATTGGAGTTAAAGAATTTTTGGGAACATCCTTAAGCAAAAAGTACCAAGTTAGTTTCACTTTCAATGAACTTATTTGGCAACAGCAGCCTGCTCATGTGAAGGAAAACTTATATTCCCTTCTCAACAGGAAGCCACATTGTTACAGCTTCCCCCCTTTCCCGTCCTATACCTATGAGAGTGTGTATGTACCGGGTGAGTGAGAAATATTGAAAGTTCCACTTATGGCCCCTGCTAAAACATTATTCTGTTTATTTTGTTATCTTAACCTCAGGGATTAAATCACAGTGCATTTTCAAGTAGAAATAGTGAGATCAGACTTCAGGCAGGAATGATGAAAAGCTGGTTAAAGGCCTTTCATCATTCATTTTTATTAGCTGAGCTATAAGAAAAGATAGTTTTACTATAGCTCAGCTGTTAACGAAAGATCTTTGGTTTGAGTCCCCAAAAAAAGCTTAGATTTTGCGAATTTAATTTTAGCATCATTCAAAAGTGGCTAATACAAAATTATCACCAGAGATTTCATTGATGTTGCTAAGAAATAAACTTTAGACATACATCCTAAAGGAAGTTTAATTCTTAGCACTTAACCTAACCAGAAACATATGCATATTATTTTGTAATGTTTGCATTGTTCCAAAAACTAACTAAACTGACTATACCAACAATATTCATTAATTTTGCATAGTAACCCTAACAGACTATACCACCAATATGCATTACTTTTCTGCGAAACACTTTATTGCTTCAATTCAGTTTCTTTATTAAAACAATTTAAATTACTTGTAGCGTATAAGACTGCATTAATTATTATTTTAACCGTTAAAATTAAAGTTATTACTTTAAAAATAAACTGAAGATTCAGAAAAATATGATCATTTTACTGCTTTCTGCTTTAGTGCATTGTTCTTACCGAATCAATTGTCTTAAAAAGAGGGAAATTGCACGTTGATTACTTGTTATATTTCAAAGAAAAATAAAAAGTTTTTAAGGGAAGTAAACTGAATAAAACTTTCCCAAGTGAACTTCGCAAAAGTAATTGTTAGCGTAATAAATATGATACATTTTTCATCGACAGTTAGCTTTAAAAATAAACAATGTTAAAAGCTAATTTTCATATTCTTCGGCTAGAAGATGATATAAAATTCAGCGCAACATAAAAGTATTAAAGCCCACTCATTTTTATAAGAAGCAAAAAGTTATAATCTCTAGCAAGGGCTTTGCTTTACCTTGCGTATGATGCTTGGATGAACAAAGAATCACTGGTAATCTAATGGCAGAAGATCAAAAGTGGAAGATGGTTCAAGTTTATGTATGAAGGTAATTCATGCTCTTTTATAAAAACTAAATTATCAGTTTCAGATTATTAATTAAATGGGCCGCATGCTTGAACATGCAAAATGAATTAAAGCTTTTTTATGATAAAACTGGGAATGACACATTAACTGAATATTTTCATAAATTCTGTTGTTGTTTCGTAAGTAATTAAGCAGCACTCAGCGGCTATCTCCATAAGACAGCGATGCATTTAAAGACTATCTCAGGGGGGGGGGAATTCTCAAAAACATCAGGGCAGCCAAAATTTTGTTTCCCAAAATTCGCAAACGGTTCAAATTATCAATCTTCACTGCACATTTAATGAATTATTTGACTACTCATAAACAATGTCTACTTCTACTTCTTTCTGAATGAATTTCATTGCCGTTTTTCATTATCCTGTAAATATATGTGTAGTTAGAATGCATTCAGTTAACAGTGACTAAAATGTTCATATTTCATACGATAATTTTCAGGCAATTTCTTACAACTCTGTTCAGTATCTTTGGCATGATTTTTGGTAAACTTGTCGGGGTTATATGATATTTCTCCCTCCTTCTTCGAATGCTTTCGTGGTGTAGTGGTCAGCACGATCGGCGCGTATTCCAGAGGTCCGTGATTTGAGCCCCGGCGAAGGTATTGCAGATTTTTCATCTCTCCTGCTTCCAAATAAATCCTTATGTCTATGCAGTGGCGCCCGAACAAAAAAAGTGGTGGATGATGATTTTCCACCACCAGGATTTGGCGACTGGGTCCCCTAAACCCCAGTCACCCTTTAAAAGGGGGAGTGTATAAGATATTTCTTCCACCTTCTTCGCATGCCTTTGTAGTGTGGTGGTCAGCACGCTCGGCGCGCATTCGAGTATTATTTATTTTCTTGTTTCTCATCTACGATTTCCTACCAGAATGAGTTTTCAGGACTGCCTTTTATGTAAATATCGTCGAACCGGTATTAAAGGGGAAGTCTCAGTCACTTAAGTAGAAGAGCTTAAAGTTCTTAGTAGAGAGTGTTCTACCTTCCAGCTACGTCGTTGCTTTAAGTCAAATCTTACTACGTTCGACCGTATTGTTATGTGCCTGCTAGTATTCGCCGGTGAGCTTGAGTAAGGGCTTGAGTAAGCTCTGTTAGTTATCTCTGTCTAGCTTCGGCTGGTTTTTAGTTTAGTTAGCATTATGTTAGTTTCTTATTTTCTATCTTAAGGCCAAGTGTAGCCTTCCTGTAAGCCCAAGAGGGGCCGTCTGGGAATAGTTTGAGTTACGTAAGAGGGTAATTTAACTCTTCTTTAGACTTGTCTTTTCTACTTAAACTCATCGATATTTCGCTATAAAGCTCATACGTATTCTAGCTGCTAAGGATGCAAATTTAGCTAGAATATTATATCTCAATGAAATAGTTTAGCACCCTGGTTAGTTATTTTACATATGCAGAAGGCATAAATATTTCAGGGAATTTCAAGTTAAGTATTTCATCCATGAAATATAACTTTCTATTAAATGATAATTGTGGCTCCAATTAGTTAACTCCTATTAATTAATTAGCCTAAACAGTGTGAATGAAACATTTATTAAATGTATCTCATATTTCCTATCTAGCATTTATATTTCTAACTAAAGGTAAATTTTAGAGTTTTGAAGAACATTCTACTGTCTTCCAGTACACAAGATGAATTAAAAAAAACTATAAAACTAACAGCCAGCAACAGGCCAAGAAACCAAATAAAAAAATAAAGTAGCAGGAAATAACACATTACGTATTATCACTATGTATTAAAATAAATCTCTTGATTCAGCACTATGTAAAAAAGGATCTCTAATTGTGAAGAATATGCAGTCCTGGAAGGCCTTTCAGGCTTAAGTTACTAAGGTCTTAAAATAACTTCCACATTCATTAGTTTTAATTTTCCTTTGATATTAATTTATTCTTAAGCAATTTGCGTTAATTAAAGCTATAGCGCTTCGCTTAGGAATTCTCTCTCGCTCGAGATTCCTTCCAATCAAGATCCCAATCACGCTGCTGAAGTGTTTGAGACACCAGAAAATCCCTCTTTCTCGTAACAGCTTATGCCGTTTCTGTAAGGTTAGGAAAATGCTGGTGCAACAATTACATGTTATATTTTCTCAGATAAAGACAGAATATGATAAAAGATGAAAGTTGAACCTGCTAAAGTAACCTAAGCTATGCTAGAATGTATTTTTGAAGTGGATGCGATAATTTTACTTTTTACTGCATTTTGATATTTCCCCTATTCAAGGAGGGATGGGTAAAATTACATAAAATTTGTTATAGTAAAGTAAAAGCGTACGAAGCTTTTATTTAATAAGCTATCTTCAGAAAACTACACAATAAAGGTTTAAACACCAAATGATAATAGTTTCCGTAAGAGTTTTTTCTGAGCAGTGAGAAGAAACTGTAGGTTCACACAGAAGAAAACTTTGATTATTAAGTTCTGCTGAAATTGATCCGCAATCATTATAACCCAGGTTCAGGCTGATTAAAAGAAAAAAATCTTTGATTCTTAAGCAGCTTATTCAGTAGACAATTAAAATGGAAAACATATATATATACTTGAAAATAATCACTTTAATAATTTCTCCAAATCATTCACCCTGTTTACAAATAATTACGATCGTCCTGTAGGAATATACTGAATATATTAACATAACATTATCTAGATAATCTTAAGCAACAAATAACAGCATTCTACTAACAGTGAATTTACCGCACGAGGGCATTTTTGTCATAGTCAAACATTATTAGATTCAGAACATGTAAAATAGTTAACTGATAAAAGGAAATATTTATACAAATTGTTTACTAGTTTTAAGAAGAAAAGACTAACGTTCGCGTAATCTGCAGGTATCACAGTTAGACCATCGTTATGTAAGTTCTTTAAGGTTGATGTTCCTGAAAGGTAGCCAGGTACTAAATCACTTGGAGCAGCAGATTCTTAATTCTCTGAGATTTACTCTAAGTTAGAGTCTGCAGCACAGAGCAATGGTAATCGGAATCTAAACAAAGATACTCAATGAAACATGATCTCTTCATACTTAGCACTAGACATGGTCACTTCATCGCACACCAAGATTTAATAGATTAGATAGGAAGGTAGAGGTAGAGGTGAAAGTAAAGGAAATGCCAGATGGTTATAATAAAGCATCAGGTATTGTTTCCACTTCCTTGCGGATTTAAAGCTGGTCTGGATAAGAAGTCAGATGGCAGTCATACGAAACTGCTGGATCCTAATGCCCAAGTTGCACTTGGTAGACGAGGACTTGTCCAGGAGAGAGTCTGCAGCACATAGCCATCGAAGCCAGAATCAAAAGGAAGATGTTTCGGTGTGACGTAGTCTTCGTAAGTTGCGGAAGAGCTCATACCAATATCTAAGATGTAGAAGAGGCTAATACCAAATCATCCGGATGTAATTTTATACTCGCCAAATAATTTGCACCAAGCACTAGGATTGATCAATTACTTACTTCACTTTCGGCTCCGCTTCAGAGCCATTCGACCTTCTGTTTCTCCAGAAAAATAGCAATGCCAGGTTTCTTTCATTCAAACGAAAAAACATTTAGCCTAACCTTTGCACTATCTTCTTTCTCCTTGTTTTACATTGCTGTTTTTTCATCTCCTTTTCATTTTTATTTGTATCTTAAAATGGAAGCACATCAGTCAGACTTTCCACTCCTTCCAGCCCAGACTTCTTTCTCGTTTGATGTTTTTTACTTATCATCCATTGTTTCCTATTCTCCATTTCTTTCCCTTACATCAAAGATAACTAAAACCATCACTTTGCAATCTATATTAATATCTAAGTTGTCTCCATACTAATATCTAATTTTATATCTGTTTCCAAACTAATATCTAATCTTATATCTATCTCGGTACTAAAATCTAATCTTATATCTGTGTCCATACTAATATCTAATCTCACATCTATCTCCGCAATGAAATCTAATCTTATATCTGTGTCCATACTAATATCTAATGTTATATCTATCTCCATACTAATATCTAAGTTATTACACATCTTTTACTTTTTCTGATCACTCTACTTTTAACAATCATTCATTATTTTTCCGTTTCTGAATTATTAATTAAATCTGACACTTAACGCAACTACGTATGTTATCAGAGGATATTTCGAACCACCTTCTCGAAACCAGTCAAGAAGAACCTAAGGATTCTTGGGGGGCAAGTAAAAGGTGATACGACTATAATTAGCCCGTAATGTCCAACAGAGTGATTCTTTGTACACATCCCGACTTTAAAAGGAAGACAAAGGACAATTCAGTAAAATCGATTCTTACAAAAATCAAGCCGCTCACACTATCTATTTATTACTCTGCTGCCAGGTCTAGTATTAACTCTCATAAATAGCTCTAACCGAAACACACAATGGAAGAACTGATTTTTTTCAAAGCAATTGCCCTAGCGTAAACGGACGAAAATAATTTTTCATCTATTTTATTCCTTTTCTCTAATTCCAAAACCAAAGCTATTTCCAAGGTACCAGGTGTTTCTGCCCAAAGGGATATTTGTTTTACACAGCATCTTCCATTTATCAGAATCGCGTCCTCAGTGAGCTATGAAACGATTAAATTGATTGTCACTGTAAGAACGCTAGCAATATTCTAACTTTCACACCAACATCAAGGATTAAAAAGGAAGAGTCTAAAATTTACTCAAGGTCACTTTATCCTGAACATTTTGTGTACGTCTTTTTTTTCGGTACCATGGACTGTTCTTCTAACGGACAAACAAAATTTTCCATCCATTTTTCGAAGGAATCCAGAACAAAACATATACATTGTTGGAAGTTTAACTTTCTATAAAGTCAATCAGTTACTTAACAGAGTAGAGGATATCATTTAGTTCTGAAGAGTTCCAAGCGAGACATCTGTTAGATTTCTTATACCAGACAGCAAAGAAAAGCAAGCAAAATTTAAATGAGTTAAATCTCCCTTCTAGATGTTATGATTTCTGGTCAAAGATTTCCCTTCTTCAATCTGCAAAAGGAAGCGAGATAGCAAATAAACATTTTGAGCATTGATAGTCCACATACGGGTTTGATTATTGATAAGACATAATTCAGTATGTACGTGTTGATCATTTTCTGAACAGGTAATGAAATTATACATTTCTTTTAAAAAGACCGTCAGTGTAATAAAGCAAGTAGCTTTTGAAAGCTTTTCAGTAAGCCCAAAATTCTAGTTCCCTGCATTCTAATTTTCTGTTAACTCATCTCATTGTGAACAAGGCGATACTGTGGTCCCCCATTCAGTACGTGATAAGTTCTGTTCTACTGGAAGGATACATACCAATACGACATTAGAATTCGCTCAAGTATATGTTAATAAGGCCATTAGAAAAAATAATTTTCATTAGTAAGCTCTTTTAAAAACTGTTTACCACAGTCACTTAGAAATTCATCCTTATTAATTACTATATTAAAAATTTATTTCTTAAAAAAATGAATGAGCTGAAATCTTGATTAACTGTTAAGTAATTGTTTTAAATAAACTTATGGATTTAATTGCTACTGGAAATTAAAATTGTTCAATAAAATAAGGGTATTACTAATTTCGGGAGTTCATCCTCAAAATGTTGTTTCTATATCTAAACATTTCTTAATAAAATTCCGTTATTTCTACTTTTGAAGCTAACAGGCATTCTTTTAAAATAATCACCATTGGTTTATTTTGAAAAAGGCAAAAAAATTCCGTTACACTGTAGTCAAAGCAGCTTGGCTTTAAAATTTAATTAAATTTTAAAAAAGCCATAAACGTACCAAATAGCTTTGTTCTTATAGTACTTTCTTAACTGACCGTCGAGAAAATATATTATACTTTTATGATGATTTTATATCTGGATGTGAAGATTCTTACAAAATTCTTATCTTGATAGACAAGTGTTCGTACTTTAGTATTTGTCTGGTTTTAGATACCGTAAAACTGCTTTAAACACTGTTATGTGCACGTGTTAGTAGGAAATAGAACTCTTGAGCACGTATCAGTAGGAAATAGAACTCTTGAATTAAAATCCACATACTTACCGTACTCTCCTTTTATAGTTTTAATTTTACTAAAAATGTTATCGTTATAGTGATACTTATACATCATGCCCTTCATACGTATATCCGCACAGAGTTCGCTATAAATTATGTTAGTGAATGTAATTTTAATAGAGTGTAGTGTCTATTACAAATAAAAGGTTTAGGATGAACTGATCAAGGGAGTTTGAAGATTATTTGAATGTAGACAAGAGCACTCATATTGAGACTTACTAGAGAATGTGATGTTAGAGCCTTTGATTAAAATGTTATAGCTGTGATATGTTATAGCTATAAATAGCTATAATAAGCAGCTTTAATGATAAACGTCTACAACTGTTAATCCAAAGTTCTTAATTTCTGTTTCAGTCGTGTGTTAAATTTCATTCCGCAGATATTTAAAATACGAAACTAGGTTAAGGATTTTAAAATGTCTGATGTGAAAAAAAAAGTGGGCAACCTATCGCTGTGTTGCAGATCGCAACTCTACTATGCAAAAATGCTTTGGAAAGCCAATTATTACCTATGGACTGTAAGAAATTCAAGTATCTTTCAAATATAAATAGATGACCCGACAAACGTGGATGCGTTTATGGGAAGAAAAAGTATAAGTGGAGTTATCTTTTCCAATACACTTCTCGATAAAGAGTACGAGATCGGAAAATTCCATTTAATGTAAAGTAATAAGCTTTCCCAAAAGAAATTCCAAACGGGGGAAAACTTATATGATATAGAAAAAGTGTCAAAGAAAATCTTACACATTTCGACCTTTCCTGATCAAACCTCGTGACAATCTTCACGAGCATAGGCGTGACTGCAGACGGAGATATTTCGCGTGACGTTGCGATCGTGGGAGTTTTAAAGAAAAGAAAGAATGCTGTTGGGAAACGAACTGAGAGAGAGTGAGAGATAAATTTAAGGAAGGAAAGCCTAGGTGGAGGGTCACGTAGCTTCTTTCACTCCATGGCTCTTATATCTCTCTTCCATAGCAAGAAAAAGAAGAAAAGTGTGAGTTTTCGAAAAATAATTGCCGTTAAGCACTTTTATAACGGAACTCATTTCAAGGTGCGTGATTTTTGACAAGCTTTCCTGTTATTTATTTTTTACTCTTTCCGTATTTATATATTGATTAAAAGTGGAATTTTCAATAGTTAAACCTGTAGACTGCAATTAACTTTTGCGTAAAACACGCGTAATATCACTTAACGGTTAAAACAATTTGTTGTGGAAATAAAATCTGATGATTCTTGGTATTATATATTAGCGATATGCTGTACGCTGTTCAATTATACTAGCATTAATAACTGCAAAGTAATTAATTTCTTTAGACTAATTCAAGTGTATAAGCTCTCTTTATTTTACCCGTACGCAGACTACGAATAAAATGTATGATATGTGTTTGGCTGTGGCAAATGTTATGTAGACTATCAAAACATAAAAGTGTATTCTTGTAGAATTGAAATGTTTTACATTAAGCTTAACTTGAAGCTGAGTATTTAATTAAGCTGTTTATCGATTTTTCGCGTTTCTGAGACATCTAAATTCTCTCCAGGAAATGCGAATTATCCAAGAATGAACGAAAAATAGGCGTGCGGAAGTATGATTGATTGTTCGTGCTATTAAGCGCAACCTTGCTATTAGACGTTGTTTCCGCGACTTTGCAATTTACCATGTTCTGGAACAGAATTTAGTGAGTAAGCTACTTAATTTGAAGTTATCAGTTTTTGAATTAGTTTGAATTACTCAGTTGTTGGTTCGAAAGGAAAGCTCTGCAGAAACTCCTCCAGCTTAGTGAAGGAAACCTTTTAAATTATTTTTGTAGTAGTGATGCGTTTCAGATTTTTCTGATAAGTGTTCAGTAGCTTTCAGTTTTAACAATCGGTTTTATATGTGCTAAATTTATCTTCCGTAAATTCGGTTCAAATAAAGGCGAACAAAGACACGCAATCGCATTTTGCCCCACAAGATCCAAAGCTGTGTCAAAAGGGTTAATGTAGTTCTCTTATATATTCAGTGTAATAGTTACAGCATGGAATTTGACATTTTGAAGTATAACGTATGAATGTTAAGAACAGAAAACAGCAGTTGAAATTATACCAAGACTAGTCTCAAACTGAATTCAACCAATCATTTTCCTCTAATTGTACTTATCAACTGATTTAAAAGGTTTAAATTTAGATCAAGGAGGTGAAGAGGGTTTTTCAATAGCTTCTCATGGGAGCAGATGAAAAACAAAATTACAATTTGAAAAATAGGGTCAGCAGATTATTGTTATTATTAACGACTTAAACGTAGTATTCTGAGAAGAACAAATACATGCATGGCAGCAGCTGGAAAGAAACTGAAATGAGATTAAAAAAATCAATAAAAATAAGCTATTATAAAACAAACTTCCAAATTATTACTCTTTTGCCTAAAAATTCAATAATTTATTTCCTCAAACCGAACTAAACTGAGAATAAGCACGCAAAGAGGATATCTTAAACTAATTAATTTACTTAATAATTATGAAATTTTCAGATTAATGTTTCTCCATTGCACATTAAAATTTTACATAATCGTTATACTATTTGATGACATTCGATATGCATCGCTAATGCAGTATATTTCCGAAATACATGTTTTTGCCGTATCGATAATCACTAGCAATTCTGGAGATAGCATACAGTCTTCGCAGTAAGTTCACAAAGACTCAGTTATTTGTCTTTTAATTCATTAACGATTAGTTCACAGTATATATTTTACAATTGTTCTGGAAATTATTTTAGTCATATTATAGTTTTAAGAATTCATATACTGACTGTTCAGAAAATCAGCTTATCTTTAGGTTATAATTACGCTTCAAAAGTAAAGCTCTTGCTTTCTACAATGAAACTGGAATTTAATAAGCTAAACAATTGCATGTGAGTGCAGCCAAATGGTGTATGCAAGCTAGAACTTGGCTATGTGTAATCTAGAACATTACGTAGATCTATGAAATATTTCCAGTGCTGAACAAAGTATGAATGTACAGCGAAAGTAAAGCTATTGGGCCTCTTAAGTTATGGATTGCGAAACATGTGTAATGACAGAATTAACCACATTACAAACTCAACGAGAATTGTGATTATTCAGCAATTTCATTTTAAAATGAAAAGAAAATATTATACAATAATTGAAACACAATACTATTTTAGTTTTCTCTTCATATAAAATAACTTGACATCCAACCTGCATAAGAGAAATGTATTTCTCCGCCCGAGTAAATCAGTTGCGATTTACACTGCGTATAATATGAGCCAGTTACTTGTGGAAAGTTTGCAATGAAGATTACTTGTTTTAAAACTTACACCTTATGTAACTCGGGGATGGAAAAGCTAGCACAGTTTGGTGCACCAGAATGTCGTGTCTAATACACTTATCTTAGATACAAAATCCGCTTATTTCTTGCTCTATTATATTAAAACAATTTTCAAGTGTAAATTTTTCTGTTCCATATTATACGTATGACTATTTTTCCGATATCATTCAGATACAACTACGCCATCGTAACCTAAATTTTGCGTACGAAAGCGTTGCCTGTGATTAAGAATTCAGAAAAAACTTTTCTCTAGCCTGTTTAAAGTATACCGTTTATGGTTTTTTATAGCTACCTGTTTCAAATTAAGAAATCGTACAAGATAATTTCACTGTATCTTTCATGCTTTGGTTTTCTTCCATATTTTGATATTTTATCAGATCTGTTAATTAAATATTTTTATAGAATGTTTTTAACATTCTTTACAAAATAATGGAACTGCAATCGGAATTGTAAATATGCTTACTTTTCTTTATTTATTATTGTTTTAATGCTCAAAATTCTTTAATTACGCAAACGGAAGGTCCTTAATAATTGAAATAACTAAAGAATACAAGAAATATTATAGTACTTTGTTTAATATTTATTAATTTCTGAGATTTTTAAATTACTTAAATGTAATATAGTGTTCTTACTTCATCAGTAATTATTTCCACTGAATAATAAATGTAATAAATATTTCAAGTGTGAATAGATGCATTTGCATATTAAAACCTTAGCAGGTGTACTGCAAGCAAAGCTTTTCAATACGATTGCAAGCATTAACGTTTTTCTCCACCGTTTTCTTGAAGAACATCTAGCCTTTTTATCATAGGCACTGGTTTCAAAACAAAGTTCAACTTTACAATTTATTATAAAAGTTCTTCTCTGTGACAGCTGCTGTTGACTTTACGTTAACACGTTCCTAGAGCAGTATTTGTGAATATATTATTCAACGCAATGTAAAATATTTTGCGACTGTTTATAGTACAGCATAGAAGTTATTTGTATTTTACCTGAATTTCCCTTCAAAAGTCTGTAACTTTTACAAATAATAATAATAATATCATGCGCATAAAACCGAAGTATATTTTAGTTTAGTGACTGATTGCTATAAGTATGCATGTCAGTCTTCGATGAATAGGGCGTACCATCGGCCTTGTGGTAAAGTCGCTGAACACCGATAGTTCCAACCTGGGTTCGATTCCAGGAGAATGGGCTGGCTGTATAAGCGTTTTCGTGGTTTTCCCCATGTGTGACGTGTATACGAACTAGTTTTCTTTAGAAAGTCTTCCATGAAGGCATCCCTCTTCTTAAGCAGATAACCCCAGTATGCCGTAATCTCAATAAACCAACTTTGATGAATAGATTATGTTTTTGTAATGCAGTTCACTCAGAAGATTAATCATTGAGGTAAAATGACAAGTACTTCTTGTCATGTATTTTTCAGGCTAAAATAAAACAATGGTGAGTTGCACTCGTTCATGCGAATAAGTTACTGAAAACAAAACTGGCTTAACAATCAGTAGAATAGTTCTAAATTGAGAACGAATATCGATTAAATCTATATTTTTACTTGAATAAAATTTTTAAAAAATGTTGTGAAATGAACGCAGCAATGTTTAAGAATACCAAAGATTTGTAGATCAAAGTGAAAGTATAATACGCCAATATTTTTACAAACTATATTCCTTAGAAATTTTGTAGCCAGATCGCTTTTCCTGCAAATTGCCGATAGTGAAAAAGCATGCTAATGATAAATAAAAAAAAAGAATTAAAGTATAGAAAATTATTACAATGATAAATTTACCAGTCTGAATACTTCAAAAATAGGATATCTATATACGAATTACTGCGAAAATATGAAAGTCGGATATATAAGTTTTGAGAAGTTTATTGCAAAATATACGAATAATAAAATTAAATACATTTTATTTATAAGGTATATTATTTTACAGTTCAGCTTGTTTACATAATGTAATAACTAATATTCTTTTCTTTTACGTAAAACGTTTTAAAATTATATCACACCTCAAGGAGTTAATATCTTTGTGCTTTGTGCTACAACCTGTTTTAAAGTACATTCAGTAATTTTAAAGTACTTAACTTGGGTCGCATTTAGAAATCGTAAATTTCAGCACTCTTTATACTTATTGCTGTTTCCATGCATTTGCTTCAAAGAGGCGACAAGTTATAAGATACAGTATCGAAGAATATAAATCTTTCTCTAATACGCAGGCTGAATATAAAAAGATGTGTAATTCTGTTGAAGCATTGGAAGTTCATCAGCTTAAGAATTGCCATAAAATATTCCGTAAATAATGATTTCAGTTGTTGACTCTTATTGCCAGAGCCAACTACAACGTTCCGTGCAATAAATAAATACGACGTTAATGAAGTATTTTCGTGCCTGGTTTTTATTATTTTCCATTACTTCAGCTTGTTATTTCCCGAAATTCTACACAACTGTTCGTATAGAAAATGAATACTCCGTTAATGAATCTTTTTCGTGTCTGCATTAATAATGTTGCTTGTTATGCTGCAAAGACTCTAGAATCTCAATATGAATCGCGACCAGAATCGACATTACTTCAAAGCAAGAATCTCAACTATTTGCATAAATATACTGAATTCGATATCGTTTTATTCGCAACTCGTTTGCATTGGCAAAACGTGAATGGTTATCTATAAAAAGTGCCTGTATAGCAAAAAAAGTATATAAAGTATTTATATAAGTATTCAAAAAAAAGTTTTATATAGTATCTCATTCAATACTTCTTCCTTGTCTGCAATTTGATCCTTTACGAATAACGCTGCCTTTTATAAAAGGAACTCGGTTATAAGGATGAATATGTTTATAACGTGGCAGACTGAAAAAGCTCGGCATAGAAAAGCGATTTTCTGAAGACGAGTGTGTCTCAAGATTTTAGAGTTTCTAAGAAGTATCTTTTATTGTTTAATTGTCACTGGTTTCTTTGGGTGGTATTACAAACACTTGAGTCATCATGTTCAAAGTGCAATCGAAACAGTTTGCGACGTTATGAAGCAATGTCAGAATAGAGACTTTTCGCGAAGTCAAAGTTTCATACGAAACGATTGATAATGCTTATAAGCGTGAGACTTCAGTGCGACGTGTGACAGAAATATTCGTAGATTGTTTTTAACATCTATACTGTTGGTATTCTCGACAACCATAAACCAAAAGCTGATCATCTGCTTGTGAGTGATACGTTACACTAAAGGCAGAAAGTAGGAGAAAATTATTGTTCTTAGTACCTGAGCGTAGTGTTGAACTACTGTTATCACCAGACATAGTTTCCAAATACCTTGCTGTAAAAGGTAGGTCAAAATTAATATCAGGATTCCGCACAAACTCACCAAACAGCAGCAAATAGTGCATCTGAAAATATGCTTTATTCTCCTAAAATGTGAAGCCAATTCTTTCTTACTGCATCGAATATTTCCGGCTTTGAAAAGTGCATCCTTTATGACAGTGGAAATCGAATAAAGTGGAACTATCAAAACAAATATTCAAATCGAACTTGCACCCACAGAGAAGTTCTAAAGTGGAAAGTTTGCAGTTCATTATGAGGTCTTTCTATGAGACCAAAATTTCATTAAGTAACGAGTATAACTATCAGCTTGATAAACGTCATCAGAAATTGCGCAACAACCAGCTAGTGCTCGTCAGACGTTTGAGCCTGTACTTCTGCACGACAGAGCGTAACCACATGCGTCTACTGGAAGCAAGCAAAAGCTTAATGTTTGAGAGAACAAGATTCTCACTCATCTCATCGCCATTTGGATCACTTTATAAAGTATTTCTCCCACATTGTTAGCAAGCCTTCGTAGTGTAGTGGTCAGCACACTCGGCGCATATTCGAGAGATCCGTGGTTCGAGTCCCGGTGAGGGAATTGCTCGTTTTTCATATCTCCTGCTTCTAAATAACCTAAAGACTCTATAGTGGCGCCCGAACTAAAACCGATGGTGGATGATGATTCTCCACCACCAGGATTTGGCGATTGGGTCTGCTAATCCCAGTCGCCCTTTAAAAGGGGGAATGTATAACGTATTTATCCCGCCTTCTTAACATGCCTTCGTGGTGTAGTGGTCAGCACACTCGGCGCGTATTCGAGAGGTCCGTGGTTTGAGTCCTGGCGAAAGCATTCCTCATTTTTCACATCTCCTGTATAGAAAAAAATCCTAATGTCTCTACAACTTCTTGAAAGACTTTCGAAGCAGAATGCTATGATTCATAGCGTTAGAATTTCATACATCACTATGTTAACAGCTTCTGTCATTTTAGCATTTCAGTAGTGAAGAAATATTATTGATACTGAGGGATTTTATTATTTGTGCCAGAATCGGCGAATAATTAGGAAACAACCAATATTAACTGCAAGTTTCTCCCATGCAAAAACGTTTATAATCAAGCTCGCCTGAGCCAACAGAAATCGAGTGGATAAGGCAACAGAATAGTGACAGTTCATTCTCAGTTTCCAACTTCATGATTTATTGATTTCCCATGCTTTCTATTTTCTTTTCTCTCTTCTTTCTTTCACTTTTTCATTTTTTTCGTACATCTGACACAGAGACTTTTTCATCCTTTCTTAGCACATAGCACTGTTTCTAAAATTAATGCAGCATCCAACTGTTTTACGTAATAAATTATTTAAGAAAAGTTATTATATATTATTTATAATTAATATGTGAATAGAAATGGGAGAATGCGTCTTGTGAAAATCTTAAATAAAGTGCAGTTGCATTTGATAATAACGAAAGAATTTAAGAGCCAGAAAATAACTCCAGTGGCTGAACGTATTCAGAGTAGCAGAAGATGTCCAACTATATATATACATCCTACCTAAACTATTAACAGGAAACAGGTGTAAGGCTGACATTATTTCGATGATAGATTTAATGTTTTGATAACGACTATCAACATTTTAACACAAGGGAGACTTTAAATATACGTACCGTAATTGAAGCTCCGTCTGTTGAGGAGAAAATCTTAGCTAAGACACTAATGATGGAGTTCCAGTGTGATATTATTTTTATTCTCATTACATTTCACATAGAGTTTAACTTCAGGCAGATGATTATATAGTTAAGAAGTATCTATTTCTCAGAACTTATTGTAGAGTAATATTTCATTACAGATAATTTGAAAATGCTTATACATTTTACTTGCATAGCCATTCATTTAGCATTGTAAAATCTATGAACTGTATATTCATCTTGTTTATGTAATATATTATAATATATTAGTGCGAAAATTACATTTAATATGTAAAAAGAAAACATCTCGATTTAACCTTTTAAATTCCAATATAAAATGTGAGTCACTATCAAAATTTGTGTGTATGATAAATGTAATAGGAGGATATGTTTTACTACTCAGGCATTCTTGGTTTATTTTCCCAGAATTAAAAAAAGGAAGTTTCTCTTTTTAATTTTACTTTATACGGCCCTACAATAAACTGTGTTTTTATTAACAAATGTGTACATTTCGATGTGTTTGAGGTTATTCTAATCTCATTACTTACATTGCATCATCATGAAAATAGGTAAATTTTTATTAAAATATTTACTGGCATGAGAAAGATTTGAAAAGGGAGGGATAATTTTACAGATAGTTCCAAACAGGAGTAATTTTATATTCCTCCACAGCTACAAAAAGTAATGCAAAAGTCTTCAGAACAAATCGAGCAAATTCTTTTACAGCAACTATTGTTTTACGTTTTATTAAATGAAATATTAAAGCCATTCTACACGAAGTTTTTACTAAAAATATTTTGTAAACGATTGTTAGTCAAAGATTGAATAAATTGTAAACTCATTTTCTGAGAATCCTTAAATTTCCTATAAATGATGCCGTAGATAAAATCAATAAAGGCATCATTTGAGACGGAACCTTGAAAAAGGTATTTTACACATTGAAATTATTAAATTTATGTAACAATTATTACATACACTACTTACACTCGCCTCTCTAGCTGCTTCATCATAACTCTCTCATAAGCTTCTCTAATTGCTTCAAGTGACATACACAGACGTGTAGTCTATTACGTGAAAAATCTTTAGTGGAACCACAGCTATCTGCGTGAATTTTCGCGTTCCTAAGATTCAATTCTACTGATTTGTTTGGATGTGTGTGGGGGATATAGAAATGTGGAAACATTATACCCAAGTCAAGATAAGTAGTTTTCTACCAACATATAAAACACCACAACATCCAAAACCCCGCATATTGGATTTTGTGGCTGTGGTTAGTATGAGCGTGCTTCAAGAAACATAGCATAAGACGAACGACTATCATAGGGATAGTTGAGGCATCGAAAGTCGAAGAGGTAAATGCAGTGACATAAGGGAAGCACTGGGAGAGAGTTTATTTACAAATGAATAAAACCAGAAATGTCTGTAATAAATATTTTTCAGATGAAACTTCGTATATGGTGTAATTATCATTCATGATAAGTCATTCCTTTAGTTCTTCCCAGTCAGATTGCAAAAAAGTCGTATTAAACCTATTCTATGTTATGTATTCTATGTTATTTTACTTATGTGCTTATGTGGCTAAAAAGACTTTGGTCATACTTTCCACAATTTAAAAACTGACAGCATAACAGTTTAGTATGCTGTTACTCATAATGAAATGATTGCCATATTTACGCCTTTTCTAAGTATTGATAACAATTTCCTTCTGCTTAAGAACGTTTAATTTACACTTAAACTTGTATAGATTATTACCATATTTGCAATGGAACATATTGATAAAACCAGTAAAAATAGAATATTAGTTTTTATGTAAGTATGAGAATGAGTTAAGACATGCATGTCAATTAAGTTGCGTCCTTGAAGGGGGATAACAAAATTCAATGTGCAAACTTGGCTGAATAATTCATTGTTTCATTTTTAGATCCACTCCGAAATGCTGATCATAAGAAGAGTATGTTTATGTTTATCAAGTGGCTCTCAGTATAATTTCGTAGAAAATCTATTTATTGCATTTGCATTGTTTTCAGAAAGCATTTTTATTGTGATTAAGATCTGTTACCATTCGTTTGGACATGAGGCGTGTGAGCAAAATAGTCGTAAAGAAAATTCCAATTAATATTTGTTCAAATAAAAACGTTAAATCACATTTAAATGTGAAAGTTCTTGCTCAGCGGCAAGTCACGTGACATCTAGATGCTCCACTCGCATACATATGCTAAGCCGCAGTGAAACAAAAAATGGAGTTTTTAAAACTGATTAATTTAGTTTCTTTTTCTCAGTTTGACTTTTCCGGGAAATAAAATCCAGAAAATCAGTTAGCGCCACATTCTTTTCCCTTTTATTCTCTTTAGATTTTTTCTTTTGTATAATATTTGCTGCATTAAATTCTCTTTATTTACATTGTCTTGGGATATTAAATAAACAAAAGAACTCGCGTAACCCGCTTGTTTTGCAATTATCCATCATTAGTTTATAAGTTTTACAGCGCATAATTTCTTAGCACAATGCTTCTTTAACGCTAAAAAACATCAAGTGTTTTTTTGTTCGAAAGAATTTTAAAAAAATGCAAGAACAATAAAAAATATTTAGAAGAGAGAAGCACAAAGTATCCACAAAACAGCCTGTCCCACGCGGTGCACGTTGAAGCATAGGAACCCTATCATCAAATTCGAATTAAGGGAACTTGTTTTATTTCATTTAATGTGCAAAAAGCACCAAAATCAGTAGAGCTGGGTTATCGTTATTTAAAGCTTACTCGAATTTCTCTTTTCCTGGAAATTTTTTATGCGCATATGCATAGATATATATTCTCAACAAAAATATTTTCCCGCTTGGACAAAGAACGAGAAGAAACACATCCAGTACTTTATGAGGAGAAATAAATAAAAAAGGCGCAGGGGAAGAAAATGGGAAAATAGTTGCTTACAGTATGAATGGTTGAGATTATCTTCTAGAATATGCCTGTAATGAACAAATGAGCTGTGAATTTGGAAGAAAAGGGAAGATCCCATTACGCATGTAAATAACTTTCCACCCTTTCTATTGTTGAGGACTAGAATATGTTGTGCGTACCTGAGCATGGATCGAGTAATCATTTTATAAATGTTTCGGCTCCTATAGCAGAGAATAAAGTACTGGGATCGCAGGCAAATGATGCAAAAGAGTTTTTTTTTAATTTGATTTAGATCGAGTTCACCTAATGAAAGCGCTCAGAATTTAATGGTTCAATTTCAGTAGATGAATGAAATGTAAGGGAAATGTGTTATAAAGAAATAAAGAAGAACGCACATGAAAATTGCAAAAATATGTCAAAATAAATTCATGTTACGCCTTTACTCTTTAAAAAGACCTTATTCCCATTAATATTTGAGTATTGTTATTAGAGTCTATAGATTTTAATATTTCGAAACATTATAAAAGTACTATGTGACAGATAAGTTACAGGTAAAAGTATGGGGGACACCAGCGATGTCCCATGGGTCAACTGGTAATACCTTCCCACGCTAACTAATCCTACAGGCTTTGAAAGAGTTTATAGGGGAAGATTTAGGAAAGAGAAGCTTTTCAAAGGGTCTAGAATTTACCTATTCTGGTACACCACGCAATCCCACCGTTTGTTCCGCATCCAGTAGTTATAAAAATACTGATTTAAGGCATAAAGAGTTTACAATACGGTTTCAATACATTTTGAAATTCACAAATTAAATTGGAATATATGTTTTGATGTAACAACAATAGCAGATAGACATAATAAGTAACAGATAAAAGTAATGAGATAAATGTAATAAGAACTGAAAACACAATACTATAATAAACTGTTGTAATAATACTAAAGATACGTCCACGGGGTCAAATCGTTTAAGAATATCATCAAACGAGAGTTCAGGGATTTAAGAGTGCAAAAATCGGGAATATAGAAAATAAATTTGGAAAGAAACCATCATAGGTTTGTGCTTAAAATGCTATGCTGGAACAGTTTATTACATTTTATAAAGTTCCCAAGTGGAATCTTTAAACATATTCTCAGAATGTAAATGCTCCCAGCATGAGGAACTTGATAAAGGTTTAGTCCACAGGAAGAAAGTCTTTGCATAATTTTTTGAAATTTCGGATACTGATGTTTACCTTTAATTAGAAACTTGGAATGCCAGGAGATCTGTTTATGGGGATTTTATGTGATTATCTTCAGTTAAGGTGTATGAGAATGGGTAATTATCCGAAGTTCCTTGTTCACCACATATACAGATGTCAAAGTTCGCCATATTTCTTGAGTGGCAACATGTGGGAAAGGTTCTGTGTTCTGTTATACAGTAATTTAATGAAGGATTCGAGTACAGAGATACGGAAGTTACATTGGTGATCAAGTTATATGTGAAGCATTATTCTGCAGATATTGTCAACATTTTGAAGCAGGACGTTTTCGTTAGTTTTGAAATTCGAGGAGCCGATGGAAGGGAGATTTCGATACCATCTTAACTAAGATTTGCTTCTTTGACTAATTCATCTGCCTGATCATTGCTAAAATGGTCACTATGTCCTTTGACCCATGAAATTTGAATTTTGTAGTTTGGAATCAAAAAGGAAGAGAATTGATGTCGAAAACCATTTAAGAAGAAGTTGAGGGATCCTTAATCGCTACAGTAGCTGCTTGAGGGTCAGATTTTACGGTACATTCATTTAGATTTTTTAGAATGGCTATTTCAATCGTAGCTTTTATGGCTGATAATGAGCCAAATCGTACTGTCACCTGTTAGGTGCTCAAGGCTATTGCCAACGACAGGCGTAATCTAGCGCTGCTTGCCACGAGAATTCTCGTGACCTTGGGCTGACTCTGTCAGACAAGTGAGCATGAGCAATAACAACAGCATGGCTGATAATTTAGCCTGGAAAACATTATTATTATGGAGATGAGCTTTCTATTGGTGATATTTAAATGGGCAATTTGAAAATAGATTGCTGAACCAACTTTTCTTTCAAGTTTTGATCCATTAGTGTGTGTAGTTGGAGATGAACTATTTGAATTTTCGTCAGATACTACATTACTATGATAATTTCAATAAATTAGGGATTTCTAATTCAGAAATATTGCTTTAATTTTTTTTGTGATAATGAAAATGCGGCTGATTCTCTTTGAGGGGATAAATGCTGTTATTAAAATGACATCCAGAGGCGGTAACAAATTCCGGATGATTTCTGTTTCAGTTTTAGTATTATATTATTAAATCTAATTGATTGATATGTCAGTTATTTGACAGGGTATCTCCAATTAGAATATAAAATGAGCAAATATATTCCATTCACACAGCATTATGCCTTGCAAGTTACTTAAGTTTTATTCAACTGCTTAAAACGTTTTAATGCCGTTGCTATGAAGGAAAGAATAAATCATAATTATTTTCGAGTGACTTCAATATGAATGTATGATTAACAGAAAATACGCTTAATAAAGTTATAATAAATCATATCGCTTCATGTATAAAAGAGCAAAATAAACGAATGAAAAATATGTGATGTAGCCGAATGGCAAGAACAGTTCCAATGTTTAAGAAGACTTTTATGTGAAAGTAGAAGCAAATATAATTTCTGCTCCTTTACATTACATTGTTAAATGTAATGCATTTCTTTAAAATATGCTCATAATACTTCTTGCTTCCATTTCAATAATATTTCATATGCATTTGGAAGCTTTTTTTTCCTAATGTTTGATTTATTTTACTATTATGCTAGATAGTTAATCCTTCGCACTTTCATTCAATATTCGTTCTTGTTTATGTCACCCACTCATTAGATTATGCAAGTATAGAAATAGTTTATGCAAAAAAGAAGTAAAAAAAAGGTTTAAGATGAAGTGCGAGTAGAATCGAACAGAACTTTCGAAGAGAGAAAAATCTTTCCTTATGTTGGTACTTTCGCTAGGGAAGTCTTCTCTTGTTCTTGCCCTTGGAACCCAACTTTTGTAAAGGTTAATAAAACATTACTAAAGATTAATAATTAATCATGTAAGTAAGCATTATTAGTCTACATAATTAAACATTACCGCAAGTAATTCCCACATCATAAAACCCTTTATCTTAATTATTACGCCCTTTATCTTAAAACTTTTAATCAGCAGATTTTATTTTAACTCTTAAAATTTTGGGGTATTTCGTATTTAATTCCAATGTTCTATCTTAGAACCCCACGAACACTAACAAGCGAATAATCGCTTAAGTGCGTGAATAAACACGTAAGACTTAAGAAGGGTGAACTACCCTTTGTTTCTCAAAACAAATACAATCAACTCCTAACTTGGAGTTATACACAAAGCCTCCACTTGGGCTTGAACTTAAATAATTATGAATTTAAACTAAACTAAGCTTAACTAAAGCTATCAGAAAGGTATAGCCGAAGCTATCAGAATTCTAAGTAGTTGGCCCCTAAATATTAATTAAATCGGCGAAGCCAAGAAAGGACGTAAAGTATGGCCGAGTGTAGTAGCTAAGAGAGAATGTAGCCAAATAGCAAACGCGCGCTAGTCAGGAAAATCAGACTCTCTCTGTAGTAGTCAGTAAAGCATCGACTTAAATAGTACTGCTACTCATTTGAATTCACTGCGTTTCTGAAATTACATTCCGGCAGGAAATTGTAAGCTGAAATTAGAACAAATAGGAAAGAATCGTAACTTAAAATAATTATTAATAAGCTTAGGATAAATCTTACAATATATAACACAAAATGATAGCATGAAAATTTTAAGCTATTTGTCCATGGTCTTTGTTACAAGCACGGAATGTGAATGTAAAATATCAAATCCCCTTTACATTAATTTTGATTTTGTCTTTCAATGAAAAGTTACGGAGCATCTTTTATTTCATGCAGAACACCTTATTCAATTATATTCTGCATCGATCCAATAATACTTTGGCCAAACATAAACTTTAAAATGCTCGGTAAAACTAAAATGTTTACCTTTTTATATCCCTTGGCGGCTGCAAATGCCCTTAAGCCATGCATCCATTCTTTGATAAATGATTTGCCTTAGAAATACAGTTTGCTCCATGAGTAAGCGTTGCAGGTTGCTACGTTAACTCTCAAATTCCATCTTTTAGTTAGAACAGTGCGATGTTATGTGAAGAGCATGAGTCAATTAATCCATGTTATTGGGAAATGATGAAAAAAGAAAAAAATATAAGGGCAAATATACGTGAACGTATATCTCAAAAGACTGAAGGAAGAATAGCATTAGTTTCAGGATTTGGAAATAGGTTTGCTTTTATTGTTATAGGGCTTCGTGGACTCTTTTAAATGAGAAGTGAAGCCATTTTCCGTTGTGTTTTATGACAGAATACTGAACGAATAGGAACCAGCTTTTGTATGATTCTAATATACTTTTCTCACGTGTGATATGAATTAAATATTGAGTTAGTTAATGTTTTCTGAAAATTTTACGTTAGCAAATAAAAATAACGATATTAAGTTCATTCCCATTTAGTTCAATAAATACTTTCTAAAATATTTTAAATTAAGTTACCTTCAAAAAGATTAAAGTTTTGATTTAGTTTTAGAAAACTTCCTTTATTACGTAATTTGATGCTTTAATTCTTAAATTCCATTTATTCCTTCCAGAATACGCACGATCAGTTATTATAAAAGCAAGAAAGCAAGTTTAGAAATATATGTAATGTAGTACCTGAGCAAAACTTTCTGCTTTTAAAGTTCCCTGCCTATTCGAAATTTTTTATATCTAGGAGGCAGACTAGACATGAGAAAATGCTTTTAATTCTTTGCAAGGAACTCACTATATAACGCAAGAGAATGTTATGTAAAAAATCTTGCAATAATATTTGAAGAATTAAAACCAAACATACGTGAGAATAAATTGAAAATATTGAAATTAATGGCAGAATAGCCAAAAGGAAGTTGAATAAATTATGATTTCATAAAGAATTATCGTTGTTCTTCTTATATTTATATTTATCATAAAAAATGAAAGCAAATTTAAAGAGCTTTAAGGGGTTTCAGTTTAATATGATGTAAAGTACTAAATGTTTATTAAAAAATTAAAAACAAAACTGAATTTCAAATATTCTAGGTAAAAGAAGGGAGTAGTCTGTTTTAGAATTACCCAAAACTCGTCTTTTTACAAATGTCCTTATATCATTTTAAATATCATCAATAAATCTTCCTATTTTATTTTTTCCCTTGCATTCCAAAACAATTTTTTGTTGATTCTTTCCAGTTTTCTTTGGAGTAAAAGAAATTTATATATTTATACTTCAGCATTCGTTTATAGTATTTTTTTTTCCATTTGGAAAGAAAAATAAATAAAATAAAAAGCATTGCTTTAGTTTCGGGAAGAGGAACTACTAAATCGAGCGAAGTCAAGCAGAATAATAAAATATTCAAGAAAGTTCATACAGCAATGCATTGTAGATGGTCTATTAAGCATTTAATCTGCAATTCACGCTATTTTTCATACTTATTTGTATAATCTGAAATGAATTCGGTTTTTATACATCGCTAAAGAGTAAAATCTCAGTAAACATCTAGTATTAAAAGCTTAAATCTTTCCGAAACTATGCATTGCAAACTTTTTGGGGGGGGGAATAAAACATTTACAAACACAAGTGCATCATTATGAAATTAGTTTTATTTTTTTATATTTTAGTGTGTATTGATGTAATGGCTCTAATCATATTAAATGCGGATGTGTATATTTTAAAGGGTCCTTAATTAACTGATTTATAGTACAAAACTAGCATCACAAGAAAACAATATGATTTCAGTCCTCCACTCGGGATTTGCCTATTTGTTTGAAACAATATCTCATAAATGCTATCTAAAAGAAACAATGTAAAAATTAATTAATTTTGTAACTTAAAATAACTCTAAAGTTCTCACATAAATAGGCTGAACTCTGAAAACTGTCGATTGTTTTTAACGAACTATTTTATAACCTTTCAGGGGATAAAGAGTTGGGAAAACGAGTCACGGATCAAATTAAAACGTAAATAATTTGCGAACATTAGAAATGGATGTATAATCAGTCCGAAGATTAAATGAGTTTTGAGCATAGAGAGGAAATTAATTTTTTTTGAAAATAAAACAGAATTTATGTTCCTTTTTTGAATTCATTACTGACCCGATTTTAAATATGCACAGAAGATTTTCTGTGAATTCCTCGGGTTATGTTTAAACTTATAGCATTAATTTGTTTACATAAAACGTTGGATTTGTTAGCAAAATTTCGGGTAGCAGTAACGCTGTTAAAAGTAAATTTTCTTAATCAAAATAGCCATAATTGGATACAATGCATCTCTTCCAACGAGATACGATTGCTGTTATGCCAGTTTTGCAAAGAATTTATTTTCCTGAATTAAGAAACTTTTCGAAGATGTTTCTGGCAACTGTACAAAGCAGGAAGAGGTTTCTATTGCGAATTATGTACTTTTTTGAACTGTTATTTGAATATATGTTGCGATGAAACTCCACTTCTGTTGATCAAAGTCATCTAGAACTCTTAATACGTTATTTCGATTCCATATCATCCATATGTATAGATTCTTAACGTTAAGTTTCGATATGTCTGATGTTGTTATGACTTATCTCACTTGTCTGACATTATCATCAGAGCAAGTCCACGAAGAGTGCAAGATTGCGCCTGCCGTTGGCAACAGCCTTGAACACCGTACAGGTGACAATACGAATTTGTTGACTTCTGCCCTGAATTTTGAAGGATAGCACACCTGGGAGACTGGTCCGTGGGTCTCTCGCCCTTTTTCCTCTACCAGCAACCTCTCGAAGGGACTTTCAGCTTGCCGAGAGTTATATTTAGAGTGCTCCCATGCTGTAGACCCTAATACAAACATACATGCCTGCTCCAGGATTCGAACGTGAGCTCTTTCGTGCAGGAATTAATTTAGATTAAGGTGATAAATATTAAAATGTTTTGACTATATTTGATTCTTATTTTTACGTATTTCTTAAGCCTTTCATCAATTCTTATTCCGTAGGACGTTTTACATTGTTTAGATTCTTATTCTTCATATTCTCAATTCTTATATTAATTTAAGTCCGTTTGATCTGAGATTTCAAATTTCTTGCTTTTTTCCCTTTCATTACCCTGTTAACTTGGATTTCCACGTAAATACTGGCATATTTATTATTTCTATCTGTTTTAAGATAAATGAATACACACTGTCTTACGCCGCCTTTTCATTCGTGAAAGTAGAAAATATATATCGTGCTTCCATTTTCTCATCATGAAGGAAAACATCCTATATTCGATTGTATGATGATGTATCTTTATAAACACAAACAATATGAGTTTCGCGGTTTTTTTACTTGTATTAAATTGTAACGAAGGCGGTTAGCAATTCAATGGCAAATTAAGCAATTTATTAAGGCTACTACTACTAGCAAAGCAAAAATCTACTTAAAATTGCTTTAAAATATTAGTGTACTCGATAATGATGTGAACTTGGGCTGTTGTTCTAGTGTAACAAGCAGTTGAACATCACGGTTATGCTTGTTTCAGATGGTGGCGGGAGTTCAACACTATGCCATAAGACTGCTAGCCAAGTAGTAGTGAGTCCGTAGAGTCATTAGAATTTTTTTCGAATTCTGAAGTTAAGAAGTAGAAGGAATCCACAATGCTGTTCCCAGGTTTCGTGCCTGCCGAATATGCTTTGAGAGGGCTTCCAGTTCCTTTCACGAAGACATGGAAACAGATGAAAAAAACCTGCATGGCAGACCATTCGCCAGCAATGAGGTACTGCCATACGCCTAACTGCGGCAGCCATTCAAAAGTTTCTTAGGAAATCAGAACGTTGCTTCCATATGAGTGGAAATTATCTGTGATATTCCTGTAAGCATCAACATAATGAAAGTATGTACTGGCACTTTACTTGTCTTAATCCGAATCATTATTGAAGGACCCAGGTACATATTTGAAAATATCTTAAAATATTCCCAAATCCACACCCGTCTCAAAAAAATTTAAATGTACTTCAGAAATGTTCTGTTGATGCATAACTAGATTCTGTTTTGTGGAAATTCTGAGATGAATCCAACACCTGCTGCGAAATGAAAAGTGATAGAATAATGAAAGAATCTATGAAGTTAAGGACAGCAAAAGTTAAAAAAATAATGCGAAAGAAAATAAGGGCACAAATCCGAAGAAACCTGTACCTTACTAAGAAAGAGAAAGACATACGCGCAAAATATATAAGTAAGTAAACGAAATTGATAAACATTAAGATATATAATTAAGGAGTATGTTATTTGATTTCTTTGTAAATATATTAATTTTTATATAATTTTGAAGTGTAAATAATCAATATCTTTAATATAAAATCTGAAGCTTTCTGCACTCGTTTAATACCTTAATGCCATCTATATAATTAGCAATCTAATGAAAATTTGAGTTATATCTTTAGCACTGGTTTAAGTTGTGGGGTTTTCTTATTTAAATCCTAAAGTTCTAATTTAGAATCCCACTAACACTAACAAGCGAATAATCGCTTAAGTGTGTGAACAGAACGCGTAAGACTTAAGGAGGGTTTAAAACCCTTTATTTTTCAGTATATTTACAGTCAGTTCCTACTTGGAACTTTACAAAAAGCCGCCACTCGGGCTTGAACTTAAAATAATAATAATTTAAACTAAAACTAGCTTAACTAAGCTATTTAAAAGGTATAGCCGAAACTATCAGAAATCTAACTAGTTGGCCCCTAAGCATTAATTAAATCGACGAAGCCAAGAAAGGGCCTAAGGTATGGCCGAGCGTAGCAATAGCTCAGAGAGATGTAGCCAAAAGGCAAACGCGCGCTAGTCAGGACATCAGACTCTCTGTTTTGAAGTCGGTGAAGTCACGGCTTAAATAGTACTCTTTCTCATTTGCATTAACTGCGTTTCTGAATTTACATTCTGGCAGGAAATTGTAAGCTGAAATTAGAATAAGCTAGGAAAGATACAAAACTTAAAATAACTATTATAAACTTAGGATAAATCTTACAAAGTAAAGGAATGTGTAATATTCAATATATGATTAATGATGGTTATGGCGAATACTCATATATGCCTAAAATCTACTATTTATAATGTGACTGCGTCTTGCTCTCCATATTACTCTCTAAGCATTATCAGTATTAGTTATTTAAATTGCAAAAGTCAGTAAGTTGCAAAAGTATTCAAATCTTTTATCTGATAAGTTGATAATACTTCTGAATTACGGTAAATCTTGTATGGACGAAAAAAAGCATTTCTGTAACCATTTCTCAAACAAAGCACTTTTCGCTTGATGTTATGCCATTATATTCTTAAATATAATAAATTTATACAGCATTTCGACGCTTCACATTAAAGCGAACTACGTCTTTATGACTTACCTAACTTATACGCGTTTCTTTAATTCTTTCCATTAAATATCTAAAAGGCACCCGGAGGCAAGCAAAAAGTGCCTTAGCTATCATAAACTACTTCTCAGTACTCTAACTGAACAAAGCTTTACAAGCTTTTCCTGCACAGAATTTATATCCTAAAGCACACTTCTCTGCACGCAATATTGATGAAGCTCTTGGGTTTTGGGCAAACCCAAATCTCTGCAAGGGTTTCGGACCAAACCCATTATCACTACTGATCCTGCAAGAATTATGTTGATTGATGATGATATATAGGAGAAGATTAGTGAAACACCTCAGGGACTAGGTCTGTGTTGGATAAGACTCGAGAGATTGGCTTCATAGTCAAGCTAAACAAGGATAACCCAAAGACAACTTTCCTAGACTTCACCTAACAGGATCCTAGCTATTAGCATATCAGTTTAACATGAGGATATTTCAACAAAATTTATTAAGCATTTCATTATTTATAGATTAGATGTAGTATAATATACAATTTTAAACGGCATAAATCCTCGAAGTAAAGACTTAAATTGAAGGACATTCAGTTACGGAAAAGCCAGTATCTTATGATAATCATTTTGCTCTATACCGGAATCTCTTTAAATGTCTGAATACTGATAAAAACAGCCAAATAAGCCTTTTATTTAAATTTTGCTTTGAAATGCTTCTGGAAGGTAATAATAACTTGTGGTTTGTTTTACAATCCGTTTGAAGTTAGTTTTGTTCCATACAGTGTAATAGCACATTCTATTGTACTGTTTTCAGAGATAATTTACACAGAAGCAAATTAAAGGAAAACAGGTCTTCTATTTTCCAGTTCTAACAAAAACTAACATCTTAGTTTTATTAATTTTATTTTTAAAAATTTAACTATCATCTATTTTTAAAATCATGCATTTATAAATTCTCACATTCAACTGAAAATGTGTTGATGAAAGAAAATATTTTTCTTTACCTCAGCTTTACTAATTTCTTTCAGGCCTTCTTGTTATTTAAGCAAGAGTTGAATTCCTAAACAACAGGTGAAAAATTCCTTGCGCTACCCTTCTATAATTTTTTTCAGCTTCGTTCTGTGGTTTCTTAGTGATTAAGAAAAGAAATTCGCTTAGGAAAAAAAAAACTAAGAACGTTGAATGCCTCATTAAACACCTTTGCTTTTCAAGTGCTTCACATCCGTAAAAATAGTATTTAAGAGTCTTACTTAATTATAGATGATAATTGAGTGCTATTTGCGTTCGCTCCTTTTTTCGCTCCACAATCCCATGAAATATTTTAGTACGCTTTAATTTTGACAACAATCTTAGTAACGCTGCTAAGAAGTAATCATCGTGTGACTTCTTCGGTTTTTTCATTACGGAAATATTAATGACGTTATTAAACAATTGCTATTAAAGCAACTTTTATTAAAATATCTTAAATAAATAAAGTAGCATTAGTTTTCTATAATGCTTTAGAAGAGTAAAAACGTAATCAAATTACTTTCTTTGTAATTTTTCAAAAAGAATTCCATTTCATTTGTTTCTTAAAGTTTCATAGATTCAAATTAAGAAAACTAGAAATATTTGTTTTTATATTTCGCACTTCAAATTTTAAATTACTTTTCCTCCATATTAAGAAAATTTAAGGCTTTATAATTTAATAAAATAATTTCAAGTCCTTAGATGAAATCTAAATTAGATTTAATTTACGAAATAGATATAATCGTATATAAAACTTAATATATTTTTATTTTTTTTTATTTTTTGAGAGTGAAGTAATTTAAAATGTTGTTTTAAATTATTAATTTACAGTTATTGTTTCATTTGCGGTTAGTTAATTATTTTTTATAGAGTGGCAAAATATGTTTTTTAAATTAGTTTAAAAATATTAGTGCATTAATTTAAATTATATAATGAAATTTATTTATCTCTCTCTCTCTATATATATATACATACATAAATTAAGATCTTTAACCATATATATGTTACATATTTATGCATTTGGAAAGAAAAATTCTGTTTTACGTTTTGCTTCCGTATGTTCCAGTTACAGTCTTTGTTTATTAATTGTTACGCTTCATAGATATGACTGACTTTTGTATTTCATAATACTGAGGACGTTTGCTTGCATTAAGCCAAAATGTCTCATGGTTTAAAAATTCCTTTGTTATTTTAATTTAAAAAACAGTATCCCTTTTTATATTTAACATATTAATTAAAATAATTATTATAATATTT
>KK119964.1:917123-938228 GCA_000611955.2 Stegodyphus mimosarum | reverse complement strand
CAGTGACAACGCAAAATCATTCAAGCGCGCAGACACTGAACTCAAAAAACTGTGGACTTGCATTTCTGATCCTTCTGTAAAGAATTTTTTCTCTTCTTACAACATTCATTGGAAATATATAATTGAAAGAGGAGCATGGTGGGGAGGATTTTGGGAAAGAATGATCAGAACGATCAAAACAAGTCTTAGAAAAATTGTTGGCCGTTCATCGCTCTCTCTCAATGAACTAGAAACAGTGTTCGTTGAGATTGAAGCCATGATCAATTCCAGGCCCATCACTTATTTGTATAGTGAACCCTCAGAACCCTCTCCACTCACTCCTGCACACTTTCTGATAGGTAGACGTTTGCTATCCCTTCCTCCAAGTAGAATATCTAAGGATGATTTATCAGGATCCAGAAAATCTATTGTGAAAAAATTCAAACATCAACAAAATATATTAAATAATTTTTGGAAATGCTGGCGAAAAGGTTATTTATTAAATTTAAGGTCTGCTAATATGTGCCAGCAAATTTCAAAGGCAACTGAATTCATACCAAATGACATAGTATTAATGTATGAAGAACGCTATCCTAGAAATATGTGGTCTGTAGGTAGAATCATAGAGATTTTCCCTGGAAAAGTTCGCTCATGTTCGATCAAAACTGGCACTGGACTAATAAGAAGGCCAGTACAGTTAATTTACAACTTAGAGCTCAATGATTGAGTCTTAAAAAATTTACAGTATGATATTCACAAGACTGAAACTTTCTTTTTTGTTTTCATTATTGTATTCTTTAATTGTTATGTGCTAATAGTATACTTACGCTTCTATTCTTTGTATTAATAGTTTAGTCAAGAAAGCTTTGTGCAGAAAACTTGTTTAGAAGATCATATGTAAGAATATGGTAATTACTTTATTGCATTGTGATTAATGTAAATTCAAATGATGGAAATTGGTAAGTATTGTTATAAACTCTATGTTAAGAGTTTAGGTGGGGAGTGTTACGAAACGCCTATAGAGGGCGCTGTAACCCGCCTGTTTTTCTTGAGTGTAGTTGTAATATGTACTTTTGAGATGCGCTTAACTTGAACTTGAATGTCTGTAAGGGAGAAGCCGGCCCTGATAATTAGCGACAAATTAATACCATTTCAGTAATCTTGTAAATAAAATAAGTTTGTTTTGTTTAAAGCTGAGCTTTTATTACGTAAACCTGAACCACCAAATTGACTATGTTGATAGTTACAAGTTTGGATTAGCAAATTCCACAACCTTAAACAACGCCTTTTTGGACGTAATATAAAATCTGAAAGCTTTCAGTTTTTTTTAGTCCAAAGGGGCTTTATCCCTGAAGGACTATTGTTTTCGTTTTGCGATTTTGCGTCGAATCACTCTGAATGTCCGTTTCACTTTTCAAATTGTTGCCACCAAATATTATCGCCCTGTATTATATTTGAAGAAATGAATTAATGAAGAAGCTGTATAAATATATGTATGTTTCCCGCATTGTGATTAAACAAGGGTACCTAGAAACATCAAATTTTGAATGACATAATATGGGCATCCGGAAGCCCAAATTTGAAATTTGGAATTTGTTTTATTATTCATATTTTGTAAAATGTTAAGGAATTTTTGATTAACAAACTCAAGGATTTCAAAGCGAGCAATGGCAACGTTGTACAGAAAACAACATTTTTATCTCCAGCGCGTGAGACTGTGTATCGGAAATTCTAAAGATATGCTCAATTTTATTTTGCGATATTGGTCTTGGAACGGAATTTTATGGTTTAAGTGCGAAGACCTTGATATTTAATAAATAGAGGTAACACGCAAAATGTTAAAAAAGCGCCTTTGGACGTAATTTAAAATCTGAAACCTTTCAGATTTTCTTTTTTATTTATTTATTTATTTTTTGTAGTATTTGTTGTTGTTGTTGTTGTTTTAAATAAAAAATACATCATAAGATCCATCGTTTTCATTTGAAAATTAATACGTGTTTATTAAAATATATTAAAAGTTTCATATCTGAAGACATGCAAGACCAGTTAAAACAATGAAAATAGCGTGGAATTGTTCAAAACGCACTGAAGTGTTGAACACATTCGAAGGTAATACGAAGGAATCGGAGATTTATTCTACAAAAAATCTACAAAACCCAAACAGTAATGCCGTAAAATTTGCAGAGCGTTTTATCACCTTTAAAGATCACCCTTATTGACTAGTATGCAATGTAGTATGATGATTTGAGAAATAAGTAAAATTTGTTATGCCTTTAGCTCTCAGAATTCATTCGATTTTGATTCACGGACCCCTTAAAGGAACTGAATGGAAACTCAAAGTTCTGTGAAAACAGACTTTGAAGACCACTGTTTATTGGCTAGTTATAGAATATAATGTGATAATATGAAAAATAAATGAAAGCTGTTACGCCCATGGCTCTCAGAATTGGCACTTTGCCAACCCGCTTGTGTGATCTTCGCGATGGCATCGTACGTAAATGTAATGGGTACATAAAATTTATACAGTACTGTTTCTGTTGCTATGTAATCCTAATGTTACACATTTGATTAATACTTTTCTGTTGGAGTAAAGTTGTTTTTGTTTTCTTCCTGTTTGAAGATAATAACCCTTGAAAGTTATATTTACCAGCCTCTCTACAGCGAGCA
Organism: Stegodyphus mimosarum; assembly: GCA_000611955.2. Classification (NCBI taxonomy): domain Eukaryota; kingdom Metazoa; phylum Arthropoda; class Arachnida; order Araneae; family Eresidae; genus Stegodyphus; species Stegodyphus mimosarum. Next base: position 935,582 of record KK119964.1, on the reverse strand, counting down.
TTAATGAACTGCGGGAAGCCTTTCTTGGTTTCTTTGCTTTCCAAAATATGCTAATCCATTTCAAAAAGAACACTTATAAGAATACTTTTAAAACGCTCCATTATAAAAGCCTTTCTTTCACGGTCTTAGAGGTGCACACGCTATTCTTCGCGGGGTTCTTGAAGTCACGTGCACCGAACTATCCCATCCTTCATCCCTCCTTCTCTCCCTTCTCTCTCTACGGAATAAAAAGATAAAAATAAAAAGGAGAAGAGCAAGAAAATTTTTTGACTCTCGGAGTTAGTTCTTCACTTACATCAGCTGTCCTTTTCTTTCAAAAAGTTCTTTCTTCTCAATATCTCAGTCGTTCCACTCCGTTGCCATTCCGAGATTGGAAAAGCTGCCGATGTTAATCTGCGAATGGCACGGCCGCTAGCGCTTGCGTTTAGGGAGAACGGTTTCTTTTCGGAGCTGAAAAACCGTTTAGGAAACGTCTATCTGCACCTTGCCGATAAGTAATGCGTTCTTCTGTCGTCTCTTGTTCTCGTGAATTCGCTGACGCAGTCAGAAATTTTGTCTCTTTCTTCATATTTTGAAGGATTTAAACAAAATATTTTTTGGATTACTTGTAATTTTTACCCACCGAAGTGTCATCTGCTTCAGGTGTTTACTGAAGTGGTTTATTTTGATAGTTTTAGCATATCTCTTCTAGGAATTCGTTTTCGAGATTATCTTCTTACTTTGGGAAAATGATAAAAAATAATATATGTCTTGGTGATCTTCGGATAAAGCTCATGCATCTGTTAACTCCGAGGTACGGAGTTTAAATCCCAAGTTGGAGATAAGGTTTAAAATGTTTCTTCTAAATTCCCTACCACCGTCAAGAAATTTTCCAGTTTCTTGTTTTAAAAGTGATTATTCATTTCCACTTCTTCCTGAAACTATCGTAATCAATCAATCGCAAAACTCCGGCGGAATTTTTTCGTGTTGTAAAGTTCAGAATTGCCTTGCATCTGTCTCTTCTGGTATTACCGTGAAGTGATTACAAAATTTGTTTTTCGCTTATCGTTATGGTGTAGTCGTTTTATCTGCACAAAATGTTATTCCATTCCCAAGGTATATAATATGTTTCTTTAAAGTAAAATTATTAGAATTTTCGCAGCCAAATCGTAGAAGCCTTCCTGCATTGCATCATACATACAGTACGTACAAGCAAAAGGAGGGCTTTTACAGAATGCAGAAAATACTTGTGTTATTTCTTAGCCATATAAAGAGCCCAACAGTGTTAGCCATATAAAGAGCCCAACAGTGTAAGTGGCCTTTTGACTGGGATTCAAACCCTCGCAAACGTAGTGACTACATCGATGTTTTTCCCATGTTATTTTAGGCGCAAGTCTGAATCTCTTAAAACGTCGTCCAAGAAGGCGTTCTGTCCCTTAGGCAGACAGTCCTCGTGTGCCTTGCCATATTCAAATAACCAGTGTCCTAAAGTTGCTATTAAGCATTCGTAGTTTTTCTGTTGTGTTTTTAAATTTAGGAGAAACAGTACGTGTCACGCTGTATATCTGTTACCTATTGACGATGTATGAAACACTGAATTTTTATAGAATGCCTGGTGTTTTTAGGCAAAGTATGAAATATGAGAACTATTATATACTTTGCCTAGACATAAGGCATTCTATTGAAGAGCAAAAGCTATTTAAGTATGGTTTGGTTTGGTTATGTTTTGTTTAGTTATGACAAAGCATTCGAAAAGGCAAGGTATGTAAAAAAGGTCATGATAAGGCTATTATTTTGAAGACGTGCATTCATTAAAACTACAAGTATTGTAATGAAAAAGTAATGAAAAAGTGCCATTAAAAAACTTTTATTCAAAATGCGTAAAGAAAAATGAAAGTTGTACAAAACAAAATGCTCGCCTTTATTATTAAAGAAAGCGATGCATGGAAATGTAAGAAAAGTGTGAAATTATTGAATAAATGTTTGAAATGTATGGAATTATGTAATGAATGAATGTTAAATGTATGGATATTCGAAAAGAATCGGAGGTGTAGTTCATACTTTGGTGGCTTGTCATTTGGTATTCTATAAAATGCGTAGCAAATGTATGAAATGTTAATTCTTTCATGCATTGTCGGCCCGTTTTCAGCATTCTATAAAATGGCGGCTTTCATACATTTGCGATAACATATCACTTAGATCAGTGGTGCGCGCGTGAACGTCTCGTGGTCCAGTCGGCCGTTCTAGGGAAATAAAGTAAATAAAAAATTAATGAAATTAAATAGTAAGAACAGTATTAAACTAAGGAATAAGAACAGAAGCGAATAAAAAATTTAAATAAATAAATAATAAATAATAAAAATTTAGATAAAATATAAAAAATTAAATAAAAAATTAGAAATAAAATATTTAGAAATAACATTTTGAATTTGGAAATTGGATAATTTTCTAGCCACTCGATGCTTGACCATTGCTTAGGACTGCACATTTGAGAAACTTCTAGCTCATTCTCTATATTTTGAGAATTCCTGGAATCTGCTCAAAGCTCCTCGAAAATTAGCCCTAAATCTACAGGTGGCTAGTCAATTTAAGAGTCACTTCATCAGTGAATGTTCATAGCGATAATGTTATAATTATTTCTTAGCAATTCTTACACAATGTTTGAATTTATGTGTTTCGTGTGAGACCTTTACTTGTGTAACTAATAAATGTTTATGAATCAAAATAATAAACTACAATCGCAGTTTCTTAAATGCAGACCCTATATACCAATGTGAGAAGAATATGGTAAACCATCCCTTCTGCTCTAACATGGAAGTAGGCTTTGTCATGGAAAAGCGTCGACATATTTCATGAAATCGCATGCGCAGAAGTAGCATTTTTGTTGTTGTTGCGAACCTCACGTGTCTGACAATGGTCAGCACTAGCCCACGGCATTCATCGTGGCAAGGAGTCAAATGCGCCTATCGTTGGCAAGTATCGTTGCGTCATTTAAGTGACAGCTGTACTTTATAGCTCGGGTCCGAAGATCTCCCACCCCTCTTTCCTTACCACCAACCTCTCGAGAGGACTTTTGGTTCGCCTCATATATAGAGTGCCACCATGCCTCAGACACTATACATTTACAAACACATCTATGCTTTCTCTGGGATGCGAACCCAGGCCCTTCGGTTCGGCAGTAAGCGTTGTGGCATTTTTAATGAGCCGTAACGATGTTTGGCGTCTGTTTAAAATGATGCAGCTTGGGTTTGTAAAATGGCGTAATCGCAAAAATTGCTAAGAAAATGAACAAAACCGAATTTATTGTAAGGATTTTTAATGATGATGTCAACAATAATTTGAAAAGTCTCTTTATAGTACAAATTGATTTGATTTATTAGAACGATGGAAAAAGCTTTATGAATGGCAAACTTTTGGCAGAGTCATGTTGAAAATAAATCGAGATATTATGGTAAATTTAAAAAAAAATTAAATTTCCATTCATGACGTTACACAACTCTTCATATGTATCACCTTACTTTATATCCCTTACTGCCTGTATTTTTCATTGTAATACTACTCTTGTAATACTATTCTGAAGCATCCTTAACGTGTAAGACATAAGATAGGTCAAAGGGGTTCTGCTGGAGAAGTTGATTCCGAGAAGGGTTCGCGAAACTTAAAAAGATCACCAAAGCCGTTGATCCTCAACAACTTACAGTCAACGGTTTTGATACGGCTCTTTAAAATATCACGCATTGGAGCTATTGCTTTTCCAACTCGTCAGTTAATTAAGCAATTGTAAGTGTTTTAATTTGAAAACTAAGGGAAATAGCTTTAAATTAAATTTGTGAAAAGAAAGAAAAAAAGATCTTAACGTCGTGCTGGTGAGTTTTTTTATGCTGTGCGCTGAGCTTGCAGGCAATCAGTCTGTTCTTACTAAAAATGAATAAAAAAGTCCTTAGCCAGTCTGCAGCATTCTTGAGAACTGGCTGTTTGCGAGGGCGCGTGTATGTTAAAGGTCTTATATTTTGTGCTATAGCAGTACTGGTCTGAATCGGATGGATGATAATTCCGTGCGTAACGTAACTATAACACGAGACTAAAAAAATTTTAGAAATAATACTTTTATTTTTTTTTAAATGCACACCATCTTGATTGCAAACTTAAACTAATAAACTTTCTTTCTTAAACTAATAAACTTTACTTAAACTAATAAATGGCATTTTTTAGAACACGTATTTTCCCAAAAATTTATCGCTGTGGGATCATCCGATACTTTCTCCTACGCTCACTTTTAATTACCGTTGGACATTTCTTCGAACGAATTATTCGGCCTCTTTTGATTGTTCATTATCAGTCGTCTTTCTTGTAGTTCTGGCAACGGATTAAATTTGGTCCGAAAAGCGGTGGGGGATTCTTCATGAATTATTCACGAGAGCTCTCCGCGATTGGAGTAAGTAATTTCTATAATTAGGCTCTAATTCTTGGAGAGGACGACTAAATTTATCTCTCATTTAGAGAAAAACGACTTTTATTTCTTTAGCGGCGAAGATGCATGGTGACTCTGGGTCCTTTGTTCTTTTTGAGTGCTTAGAAAATTTTGTGGTCGTTGTCCAGGCGATATTTTCTTTTCTGCGTTTCCATGCGTGATGACATGAATTCAAAATCTTAATTAGATATTCATTTTTATTCCTTAATAAGCTAATAATGCGACGCAGGATCGAGATTGCGTAAGATTGATAGCCTGTCTGCTGGCATAGGATCGAAGCGGCAGTTCAGAAACCCGTTTTCGATCCTGCGCTCACATATAGACATATAGTAGATGCTCATATAGTAGATGCTGGACATCCTATTATAAGTACCATAAACATAATGATCAAATTCTTTCCATCTTGATTTTACGATTGTTAACCATGAGCTTCGTGTGCGTTAGCTGCAGATGTAGATCCTATGACAATTCAATTGTGCGTTGCTGTTAATCTTATGCCATGCCAATCCTGTGCTGGTGTCGGATCGTATATCTTCTCGATCCTATGCCTGCGTCAGTTTTACGCATTGTCGATGCTATGACATGCCATCCTATACTGGTATTCGATCCTAGAAGATAGAAGATACTTGAAAATTTTTAGGAGAAAATAAAACAAATAAATAAGTAAAGTAATAAAAAGAAAACATGAAAGGATTCAAATTTTAATGTCACACCAGAAGGTTTCTTAAGGTTTCTTATGCTCTTGTTGAGCTTCCAATTCATCTACCTATTTATCTCTCTGCAAAAGCTGATACAGCCTTTTCTGTCTTTTTAACTTTATGTATTGTTAAACTTCACTGTCTTCGCACTTACGTCCCATAAAATCCAGCAGCACAACGACATCGTTTTTAAAAACGGCATATCTTTAGAATTCTTTCTAAAGTGTTATCACACTTTTTGTAGTCCAGAAGGGCTTACCATTCTCGAACCTCACTTTTGGGTTCAATCACTTTAGTTGTCCGTTTCATTTTTCAAATGACTAGCAGCTGGCCGTGTGTCCAGCTAATAGTTCATGAGAGAAATGAAGAATTGCGTTTATTGCTTTTAAATCGCTTAGTTTGTTAATCAATAACGGGCAGCTTAAATTTAAAAGAAAAATATATTATGCTTTGCCAAATAGCAAGAAACTGGCGCGTGAAAGTTAAAAGTATTTTATATCGGTTAACTCTAGATTTTTCGATTAAGTGTTAAATATCGCCATACTTTTTTATATTCGTTATATTATTTCTTTTAAATAATATACGGAGATAACATTTGGTGGCAGCGTTCTTTTATTTGTGTTGCTATACATCTTTTTAATGTATTCGCTGTTTTATTTCTTTGAAAATAGTACATAGAGTTAACATTTGGTGGCAACGGCCTTTTATCTGCCTGCTATATATTATTTTTTTGTTATTTTCGCTATATTAGTTCATTAAAATAATACATGGCGATAATATTTGTGGGTGGCATTCTTTTATTTGTGTTGCCATACTTATATATATATATATATATATAATATAGAGAGAAAACATTTGATGGCAACATTCTTTTATTTACTTTGACATATATTTTGTTTAAATTTGTTATATTATTTCTTTAAAAATAACACACAACTATAACATTTAGTGGCAACATTTATTTGAAAAGAGATACGAACAAAAAACAAAGTTAGGATTGAGGTAGCAGATCGAGTGCTAATATATATATATATGTATATATAGATAATAGATAAATTAATGAATGAATGTTTCTTTGTCTTTTAGACAAATCTATACTTTAATTCCGATCTTTATGAAATTTGCCACACTCGAACTTCAAAGCGAGGGAAAGGTCAGATTTCTCAAAAACCAGCCCGTAGAGTCCGCACTCTTTATATACGCATATTTTAAGCTAATTTAACGAACTTTTATTTAAAAGCTCATCGATTTAAAAGTTTTCCGTTGCCACTGTGCAAAGCGTTTCATATATATATGTTTCAAGTTTAACCAGGAAACACGACGATATAAAACATTGTGTTGCCATATATGTTAAATTGTTTCGAATTTAATAAACAAAGTAATAATATTATAACAGTAAATTTAATAAACAACGCGGCTATTTAAAAGAAGTGTGTTGCCACTGTCCAAATTAAAATATTTTGAAATGTGTTATCGTTCAACAAAGCGTAAAATAATTTTTTACGTATTAACATGCTTGTTATTGCACAATTTCTTTGGTTTTTGAAAGTGAATTTGTAATAGTCGTCACAGAACATTATTTTCACTGTGAAATCAGTTATGCCACCAAAACGGAAATCGATCGTTGGATCTACACCTCAAGCACGAAAGAAAACTTCAGAAACAAGAAGCAAGACAGAAAAATGTTCGAATACGAACTGTTCAAGGCCGTTCGTATGAAACAAAGGAGCAGAGGGGAGCAAGAGTGGAAAACGTTCGAGTACGCGCTGCTCAAGCCCTTTCGTCTGAAACAGACAAACAAACGAGGATCAAGACTGGAAAAAGGTTTGAATACGCACTTCTCGATCCATTCTAATTACGATTCTATTCTTATTATGATTACAGTCCTCATCCAAGTGTGGTCGTCGAAAAGATGGATAAATTGCGCATGTCTTTCAGAGCCCTCAAATTTAAGAATTAAGCACTCGTAATGGGCTGCGCGGTGGAAAAGTGAAATAGCCGGAATTAAATTCAACACCTGAACCATTACCAACCTTAGTATTAGGTGACCCAAGCCAATTGAAACATGCAAAATACGTATAAAGAAAAAATTTCATAATAGAATTAAAATACAAACACTTTCTCTCTCCATTAAGCAGCATTGCAACGCATGCCGGGTAACAGCTAGTAAAAAATTAAGAATTCAAAATTGCAACTATAATTACACTTTACAAGACATTTTCTAACGATAAACTATCCATAGTCACGCTACCATTGATTTTTACTTTAGTCATCTCAAGTCTAAACTTGTTTGGAGAATCAGGATTAAAATTAACACGACATTTCAATTAGAAAAATTCCAACACAGTCGTGTAATTAAATTTTCATTACAGTAAAATGCAATTAGTTACATTCCTTCCTTTCGTCATATTCTTTTGTACTGAGTGCGAGAGAAAATTCCGCTGTAATCTAGCTTAGCTAGAATGCACGTGTTTAACGTTCGAGGATATTTATTATATATTTATAACCGATATTTAAATAACCACCTCTTGCAAATTTCAGGTCCTGATTTCTCCAGAGGGCAGGCGTTTCGAAGATGATTATATTAATTCCTGCTCATAAAAGAGAAAAGCACCATTTTCTTTTAATTATCTTTTAACATGCAACTTGTACATTTCTCCTTCGTTTTCGCTGATCAAGAATTTATGGCCGTAGCGAAGAAGATATGGAACGGCCATTCAGGAATGTAATTCTTGCTTTAACTATTATTTATTAATTAAAAATATCAGATTAATTAATATTCATAGAGTAAGAAACAATACTGTGCCTAGGATGGTGGAGCCAATGAAACAGTGTTAATAATAAATAAATATAAAAAAATAATAGTAAGTAAATTAAGATATAAAATAAAATAAACCTAGAGAATAAAAGCTTTCCATTGCAATTACAGGGGTTGGACAAAAATATGGAAACACCGAAATAAAAACATATTGCTGGGACGAATACGGTATAGAAAAACAGTTGACATTCAAAACAACTTGCAGTCTTCTCGGAATGGATAAACAGACATTTTGTATGCTTCGCAAGAGAATCTTGTCTGATTCTTCCTGTAAAATGTTGGCAAGTTCCGTTAACGACGATGGCGGTGGATAGCAGATTTATCTTAAAAATAGCCCACAAAGGCTCGATAATGTTCATATCTGGTGGCCATAGTACATCTAAAAGTTCACTCATGCTCAGAAAACCAATCCTGGACGATGTGAGCTGAGTGCACGGGAGCTCTTTCGTCTTGGAATACGACATCCCCATTTTGGAACAAAATGTGATGGACGTGATCAGCCAAAATGGTTACATAATCCTTGGCAGTAATACACTCACTTCCAAAAGGTCAGCACGGAGAGGAAAATGCTAATTTCCGGAAGCCAATCAAAATTGAAGAGGATGCAATTCGTTGCAGAGGTAGATGGAAGTATGCAAATATGTTAGGTAACAGCCAATCGCGCTTTCATGTCAAGAAATATGCAAAAACGGCAGTTTTATAAGAAGCCAGCTTTATGTAGGGTTACAGAAGTTGACTGCAAATGGAGATAGAAGGTTTTTAAAACTTTCGTACAATTTGTTTTCAAGACATACGTGTTTCTATGACTTCCAGAAGACGAATGGAAGATTCTGAGCGCTGGTGTGCTGTGGGGAGCATTGAAGCAGGACAGTCGATCACAGATGTTGCTCTTTTCTTCGGCGTTCATCATTCTGTAATTTCACGTTTATGGAAACAATTCCAAACCACACAGACAGTTGTCCGAAGGCCCGTAGCCGGTCGCCCAACTTTTACATCCCCCACGGAAGATCGATATATTGCTATTGTAACCAAGCGGAATCGCAGAGCGATCTGCACAGTGTGACATCTATGGTTACAGCGTCCATTGGTAAAGCGATATCTGCAGCTGCTGTACGCCGAAGATTACATATGAGTGAACTGTACGCCCGGGTACCTCAAGTTTGTGTTCCTGTATCCGTCCAATCAAGAGTTGTACGATTACAGTGGTGACGGGAACATGTCAATTGGAATGTGTCTGACTGGGGCAATATCATGTTTACTGATGAGTCAAGATTCGCTCTGGAGCCAGATGACAAGCGTATAAGGATATGGCGTGAGCAACGAACACGCAATCAGTTCCAAAACATCACCGAACATCACGCATTCCTAGGCGGAAGCATTATGGTTTGGGCAGGGATTTCATTAGAGTACGCACCGACCTGCACATCTTTAAACGGGGTTCTTTGACGGCTGTCCGGTATCGAGATGAAGTCCTAGAACCCATTGTGAGATTGTACGCTGCAGCAGTTGATCCTACTTTTGTTTTAATGGACGATAACGCACGTCCCCATAGAGCTGACATCGTCGATGACTACCTGGAGATTGAAAGGATTGCGCATATGGCGTGGCCAGCACATTCGACGGACCTTAATCCCATTGAAAATCTTTGGGATGCTCTCGGCCGTGCTGTATCTTCACGTTTCCCACCTCCAGCCACTCTTATTGAGCTGGAAACTGCTCTACAAGAAGAATGGCGATTGCTTAATTCTGCGATCGTTGACCACCTAATTGAAAGCATGGTCACAAGGTGTAAACTTTGTATACAGATTATGGGGATCACATACCCTATTGATGTCCTTGTTTTTCAATTTATGCTGTTTGTTTTCACTTTATGCATAAGTCTCCAGTATGTCATTATCTCATAACTTACAAAAATTTAATATTGTTTTTATTTCACTATATTGATTTTGTTTTATGCATAAATATATGTGCTTTTACATTTTTTTGCATTTTACATCTTCGTGCTTAACGTTTGGAAATGGGTGTATAACCTTAGACAGTAATGATGGGTCCCATGGAATACCAAGATATGGCTTCCCAAACCATGACCACACCCTCGCCATGTTTCACTTTCGGCAGTAAACAGTCTCTTATCATGCGCTTGGCACGGCGTTCGCAAGACCTAAACTCTCCCAGAAGTCGGAAACAGTATGAAGCAAAACTCATCCGACCAAATGACAGTCTTCCATTCCTCTACAATGCAGTCGCCACTTTCTCCTCTTCCAGGGATTTTAAGATCACTAATGAGTGGCTATTGAATTGCAGCCCGTCCCAGAATAATACCCTGCTTGTTGAGCTCCTTTCCTATTGTTTGGTTCTGACAGGGTTTGCGGCTGTAGTTCTTTTATTTTTTCATCACAGTCCTCAGTAATCGTCTGTCTTGATCACTCAACACACATTTTCGTCCGTGCTGTGATTTAGCGGCTGTGGGTTTTCTGGTTTTCCTGTATGAGTTAAAAATTTTAGATACTGTGCCACTTGGAACTAAACACTTCAGGTATGGAGGCACCCACCATACGAGTCCCAACAATTTGTCCATGTTCGAATTGATTTAACTCCGACATGATGCACTCACAATTGCACAGAGCATTGTATCGGTAATGAATGACACTTACAAAGTATTGGGTATGCTGTACAGGTGGCTTTAGTGAACAAACAATATCAGCGCCACCAACAGCTTTTGTAAGATTTAAGTTCAAACATGTATTTTACGAGGTGTTTCCATATTATGTCCAACCCGTGTACCAAGAATGGGTTTACTGTCAAAAATTTTAAATTAGATGAATAAAAAGGAAAGAAAATATAAAAATATTGCACGCATATATTTACTTCACTTCTTTTCTTAAGTACGAGTAAAAATAACATCTACTGTTATCAGCTTTATAATAAACTCAAAATTCAACTCCAAAACATTTCCAAGTTTTTAAAACTTTATAAATGCATTGCTATTAGGAACGTAAAATGTTATGAATGGGAAAATGCGTAACTATTTAAAAGAATATTGCCGCTTGAATAAATTTAAAAAAATAAAGGTATAGAAAGGATTATAAATTACCGAGTTTTGGTCGATATCGTTCCGGGAATTTCGAATTTGAGACTTAAAATTGCCTTCCTGTACCGCCATCCTCTCCAAAAGACTTTCAAACCGGTGGTTTTTAAGTGTCGTTGCTTTTCAAATGTATTGTTACCACATATAAATGCATCAGTGTCTTTTAAGTTTCCAGGATTTTGGTTTTGGTCCTTTGAATTTGAGAACAGCCTTCGATTAGTCCGTTCAGCTTTTCAGAACATGTAAAGTTTGGTATTTATTGCTATTATATATATGAGACACATACAGTGAAAGTTTGTACAACTAGCTTTCCCGCCCTTCAAAAAAGATCCAGGTTCGCGTAAATTTTTTTTTCCCTGTTGAATCCTATCTGTTTGAAAGGAGGTTCACGCAAGTCCTTCATCAAGGAGCAAAATAATTCTGCAAAGTTCCGTCCCTATTGAAAAATGAGTAATTGTTGGGAATTATTATTATTATTATTAGCTCAAAAGAGCTGTTGGTCTCGAAAAACGATTTTGCGTTGTTTCAGTTTTCATTTGATTCCTTTACCATTCGGCAAAATGTCATGATATAGCTAATTAAAAGTATTTAATAGAATGACGTTGTATGCTTTTCACTTTTCAAATATACAAAAAATATAGAACGTTCCCATGTTAATCTAAAATATGTATTCATCTAGTATCCTCTAGAGTGTTAGCTATTCTATTTGGTTGTCGCTGTGGGTAATCTCGGCTGGTAAACCATATCAATTTTAAATGAGCCCTTTTGGGCGATCGTAAAACATTGACTCTTTCAGTAAATAAAAGTAAAGTACCCTGTCAGTTTATCGTAAAAAGAACCCTTTCAGGTTTTTATTTATTTATTTTTAATGTCAGTTACATAGAAAATAATTTATATAATTACATAAAATCTAGGCTATTTCTTAGCTTATTTGTAATTGCGTTCTTTAATAATTTACCGCAATATAATTTGATTGCGTTATTTTATAACTTACCGCCATTTTTATTGCTACAGCACTTTTTTGGTTGAAAATTAAATCCGGAAAATGACCTACATTCAGCAAAAAGAGGGAGGGCAGAAAAGAAAGAAACGAACATTTTAATCTTTCGTTCGGTGCCTTTAAAAAAAAAAAAAAAAAAAAAAAATAATGAATAAAAAATTAGTAAATCAATCACATGAAATAGAGAAAAATAAGAGTTCTCCGGTACGGCAAATACAAGAGATGACCAATTGCAACACGGTTATTTTCCCGCTCACTGAGAAGTCACCTCCCCGTCCTTGTTGCCATTCAGAATACGTAAATAGCTGACTTCTTTCTTTGACCTCCTTCTTTTCATATTTCTTTTCTTCTTCTCCCCTTAAGTTGTAGACCGTTAGGAGGCGCGTATTATGTCCTCTTGGGTATCACAACATGCACAAGGAGGGGTTGTGGAGAGAAAATTTCGAGTATTGTGTGCCCTCCCAACGAGAGTCGGAATTCTTCCATGCTTTGTTGGAAAAGGTTACAACAGCTGTAGCACAGACCGCAAAAGGGCCAATCCAAATGCTAAAGATTTGCCGAAAAGACTGGCAAGTGTTGAACGTTTCGGTATTGACGTTTCGGAAGACATATTACGCGTAATATTGTCTTTTCCGATCGTAATATTCTCATACTACATATTAATGCTTCAACAACTAAAAATCAGGTAATCAGTATATTTAAAATATTCAAAAAAATTTTATTTCTGAAAGGAACATTAGAAAACAAGAAATTCTTAAGGCTAATTAGAAGGGAAATAATCAGTGTAAAGTTTAAGGCATTAGTTTTTTTAGAGCGAGAAGCGTCCTAAAATCAGTTATTCTGTAGAATGTGTTCGAACCAGGTATCTTGCAACTAATCCTTGACGTACTAGTAGCTATACAACGAAAACACGCACGGGCGAAATGCGATAATATACACTGCTGGCCACCCAAATTGCAACACCAAGAAAGACAAGAGGTATCACGACAAAATTTATTTGGTAGATAACATGTTGACTAAGTATCAAATGATTAAATTTATAGACTTCTGTGAAGTGTGGTTTCTTCTAGAATCAGTAGCCAGAGTAGCCGCCATTGTTGGAGATCACCGCTGCCACACGCCTCAGCAGAGATTCAAAGCTTATTACTTGTCCTTATGATCTTCTGGATGTCCTGTGCTATTGTGAGTTGGTGTAGGAGCTTTGAATAGCTTGTATAGATAGATAACTGACTGTCTGTCACGATATGAATGGTGTCTGTTTTATCTCGTAGCAGGTGGTTGATGGCAAGACGAATAGCGGTTAATTCGGCTTGGTAGACACTGTTATTTGAACTCAGGTGTGTCTGCCATTCAGAGTGGACTTGTGCTGGTGCTGGCTGAGCTGTGCTGGTGCTAGCGCTGAGACTAGTACTGATACGGATTGTTGCTGCCCAACCCGCTTTATTGCCAATTTTGGATCCATATGTAAAAGCTGTTATGTTGGTGAGAGGAGGTTGGTTGAAGTTGCAATGGAGGTTATGGATTTTGAATGCTGGATGTATCTGGTATTTTTGGGGTTTTTCTTCATATTCGTTAGTGGAAAAAAATGGTATCTGCGAATTTTGCTGGTCTTCTTAGTTGTAATACTATTGCCGAGATTGCTTCAACTTGAGTTTCTATTGGTAGGGGAATAACTCCGGCGAGCGTTTGCAGGGCGTTTGTTGAGTTTGTGAGGTATGCTCTTGTTATGTTCAGTAGGAATGGTCGCAGAATTGAATTTAATAATCTCTTGCGCTCTGTCATTGGAAATGCCGATATTGCTGCCGCGTATGTGATGGTTTTTTTCATTACTTTTTTGAGTAATATTTTCATGATTTTGCTGCTGAGGCTCCAGGAGTAACCTCTCATAGTCTTTAGCGATTGAACAATTTTGGCGGTGGTGAGTTTCTTCTGTTGAAGGTGTTCGATTCCATTGAACTTATGGTCGATAATTAAGCCAAGGTATTTAATGGACTTAACACATTTGATTTTGTTGTTGCCTATTTTCAGAATTGGGTTTCTGGTGATGGAGCGTCCAAGCTTGTGAATAATCAGGGTTTGGCTTTTAGAGTGGGAGACTTGGAGTTTAATCCTGTGATACGGCATGTTGAAGATGTTTAGCGTAATGTTGCAATTTTCTTGGAGATGGTCGCGGGTGGAACTTTTGGTGATAAATGCGACGTCATCAGCAAAGGCGACGATTTTGGTGTGCTCTGTGTGCTCAAGTTGTGGTCAATAATGTGATGGAAAGTGATATTCCAGAGGTCCGCACTCATACACGATCCTTGTGGGCATCCTCTAGATTAATTTCTGTAGATGGTTGACTGCGTGTATCGTCTATCTTCGGTATTAAGCTGTAGGTTCATCGTCCTGTTAAAGTTGATCTGGTGTGGTAGCTTGGGATGTAATCTGGGTCAATCGTTCAGCAAGCATGGACCACATGTTTTCTATCGGCAAAAGATCCGGAGAGCGAGCTGGCCAGGGAAGCAGTTCAATCTGGCGATTGACGAAGAACCCTTGGACAATTCGTGCCACGTGTGGTCGCGCATTATCCTGTTGAAATATGGCTATGGGCAAGCCCTGAAGGTAAGGAAGGACAACTGGCTCCAACACCTCGGAGATGTAGCGCTGGCTGTTTAAAGTACCCATAATGCGTACTAGAGCAGTGCGAGAGTGATATCCAATAGCGCACCATACCATAATACCCGGTGCAGGACCAGTGTAGCGGTGCATAACGCAGCTGTTAAGCATCCTCTCTGCACGGTGTCTCCAGACTCGAATCCGACCATCGTGGTGTTGCAAACAGAAGTGTGACTCGTCAGTGAAGACCATTTCATTCTGCCGTCCACATCCTTTTTTCATCGCACCATTGGCGGCGGAGATGTCTGTGGTTCTGCGTCAAGGGTAGACGAAGCAATGGGCGTGCTGCGGACAGATCACTCTGCTGTAAACGGCGTCGAATGATACGCGCAGACACTGGATGATGCGTTACAGACTGAATGTGCTGTGCTATGGTTCGTGATGTGACTGAACGACCCGTCACTGCCATGCGCACAATGTTCCTGTCATCACGTGAAGTGGTGCACTGAGGTTGATGCGATCGAACACGCTGGATGCAGGAGGGTACGACGTTGGTCTGTCGTACCCTCCTGCATCCAGCGGTCACATATCCGCATTACAGTAGTTTGGTTTCGTCCAAAACAACTACCGATTTTCCTAAAAAGATAATCCACACTCTCGGTAGAGCATTATCCTTCCTCTGTCCAACTCGGATACTTTATCAAACGTCGCTGTTTACTACTTTGCATAATTGATCGTTTTTTTGAAAAAAACCACAAGAAAAACACAATTGCCGAACTTGAAATCGTCGAAAACTCCAAGCCTTAAATAGCACTTTGAAGTGGTGCCTCAGGCGCCCGTGATGTGCGTCTGCGCTGAAATTCTAATAATTTGCATACCTCCTCTAATGTATGTTGTAAATTTCATGTTATTTGCATGCTTCCTTCAGGGTGTTGCATTTACGGTGGCCAGCAGTGTAGTTTGACCTCTAGAGGCGAGACCATGAGGAAAAAAAATCGTGTGCGGTTTTGACCAATTTATTTATGAAAAACGATTGATGGGTGCGATTCGTGAAGAAGAAATTGGATACATTTTAAGTTACCATAAAACTCCTTAAAGACGCGGTTTTCAAGCTTACATATTATTAAGCGGGTCAGTATTTTTTGGAAGAGTGCAGCGAAGATTGCATTAGAGGTGATCAAATGTTACCATACATTTTTCGTCACTTAAAGGAAGACAGGGGAGAGGATGAGATCACCACTCAGCCAAATCTAGGTAGTCTTTCACAACGTTTTCGGACACCGAAACCAAATATCTCTACAATTTGGACGTCACTGTAGAGATATTTGATTTTGGGAGCTGAAAAATTTAAGTAATCTACTATGCCGTCGTGGAGATTCGAACGAAGAATCTTTTAATATCTAATCTGGATTTACTCCCAGTTACATTTCGAGAACACGCACATAGATCCCTACCAACTTTCAACAGTCAACAGTAGCCGACAGCGATTCATCTGAGACATGACTATTACTAGTTCTGGGCAATCTTTAAAGATGCTTTTAGTTAGTTATATTTTTAAAAAGTTGTTATTTCATTACATGAAGGAGGAAAGCGTTTCTCAGTTTTCTGCTTTAGCATACTCCAGACAGTTTCAATGATATTGAGATCAGCGTTTTGTGCATAATGAAAGATGTAATTAGACTCTCGTTATATTCTTCAGCTCATCCTATACAATTTTTGCTGTGACCAGTCTTAATTTTTCTTTGGGTACATGTGTCTCTGAAGAAGTTCATGCAAAACGTCGCTTAGAAATGGGAACGATGCTGAAGGTGACTGATAACTGAACAATACTTATTTTGCTAGAAGTAGCTGCGTTAAGAAAAATGTTAAAGATCCTATAATTCGAGGGGTCGTTGATACACATTTTTTGGTTGTGTTTTTTTACCGTTACTTGGGCCAATTACTCACTCTATTAGACGAAGTTCTTCACATTCCTAAATATACATATAGGAATTGTTTTTGGATTTTGTTGTTTTCGATATGACAAAAATGCTTGCTGTCAGACATAAGTACAGTTACAGTTCTGTTTTGAAATGCATTTTATTTATTACCCATTTATGTTCTAAAATTCCCGATATTTGAAGTCAGTATCCCTAATACTGCCGAAATTTCAAACTTTACCCCCTGCCGCTAATTAAATTCGAAATCATTGGTTTTGTTCCAGATGACCCTTTTCCCAAAGCAGCCTTGACTTTAATCTTAGTTCAGTCCGAACCAGAACTAGCTTTTGTCCATCATTCCCATCTAAACCTTGTTTTCCATCCATTCCTAGAAGCGTAGAGGAGGAAGAGTCAGGTAGTAGTCAGATATTTTTTAAAGCAATGTGTATATGGAAAATGCAGGCATTTGGATTTTTTTTAAGTGGTCTTTTGTAGCGGACTTAATGCGGGCTTCTAACGTTCTCAAAACTTGACATTATATAAAAGGGTGGAATTTAATAAAGCTGTTTCATAGCTTCAAATTTATGGCAAAATATTATTAATGGCTAAGATTTTTTTAAAGATAAGCTGCCTTGTAGTACATCACGGGAACGTATAGAATGAGGTTAAAGGGTTTCGCTAAAATAATACAAAATAAAAGTAAAAACAAAATGTTTATGCAGTGTTGTTTCCGTATATAATCATATCCAAGATAGATAAATCGCGGGGGGAAAAAAGTGTTATGTCGTTGAAAGCACTGACTTTACGTTCTCTTATCTATATAAGGGGGTGTTAAAACACAGATTGTGTTATAAATGAAATGAGTAGATATTACCCGATCGGAGTAAACTAGGAATAAAATTACTGAATCTCCCTATCAAATGGGAACAAAACTGAGAAAGCTGTTTTGGAAAGGGCCCCCATCGGCACTAATTATTCAGGGTTATACGCTGGGCTTGAAATCTCGTGAATAAAATTACTGAATCTTCCCTCTAAGGCCCAAATGGGAGAAAAACTGTTAAAATTACCTTTTGAGAAAGGGCTGATTCGGCACTAAGGCGAAATCATTCAGAGTTGGAAAGTTGGGTAGGAAATCTCGAGTTATATGTATTCGCAAAGTATATCAGTTTCATTGCCCATTTTCAGTATTTCATAAATTTGTTCCAGTAAATAAAGGTAATTATTTTATGGGTGCAAATACTTTTTACTAAAAAAGATTAATTTTGCAGCTACAAGTTCTTCGGGGTATATATTTGGTTAATTACTTTTGCATTTTATTTCAACAAAAAAATTACAGTATGTATAAATATATATGTACACGATTCGAAATACCCAGAAATTGCTCTTCATCGTCGCCCCAGCTACCAACCAAACTGCGGTCAGTAAGCGCTCTTATCTGCAGTTCCGATAATTACGTCGGACCCGCCTGATAAATGGCAGCCATCTCGTGTAAACAAAATGAGAAAATGTTATCTCGAGGTTGTTCCGACAGTGGCGACGAAAGGGAGACCCTCATTAAGCAAGGCCACGAGTCCGTAATAGCGGTCTCGATCAGCGCATTTCTCTTTAGCGCACGTGCGACGCGCGTCTGTCCACGCAATGGGAAACACCAGTGACGGAGTTATGATTTCGGAAGCGATGACATCCAGTGATAAGACTCTGATAAGCACAAATGGGAGATATTTAGCAGCAGTTTTCGAATAGCAACGAAGGGACATAAGAGATCCGGAACTTATCTGGGCTACAAATTCCAAATGTTAACTAGCAATTTAAATCAATAAACAAGGTGCTCGTAGACGATAAGAACACTTCATATACAGCAGAACTTTCGAATACAGGTCTTATAACA
>KK119964.1:859216-917085 GCA_000611955.2 Stegodyphus mimosarum | reverse complement strand
TTGCGAAGACTATTATCTAGCACCGCAACATGGTTTCATTCTAGCACGTAAATGAGCATGCGTAAGTTCCCTTATAAGATTTTGTAAACATTCCGATAACGCGTTTTTTATTCTAAATATTTACAAAATTATGTTACGTACTACCACATCGTGTGTAGACAGACATCAGTGACAGCCTATTTATACACTCAGCAATAAAAGAAAGGTAGTCAGTCTAACAGTCCCAAACTATGTCTGAAAGTAAGAAAACAACTTTTAAAAGATTGTTAAAAAGGGGAAATTATTTGTTAAAAGTGGGAATTCCATCCTAGGTTGCAAAAATTTTAAATTTAAATGAAGCAACAGTGAAAATCATTAAAAAAATATTATGATTTTTAAAAGTTTTTGGAACTCATCCTTCTATTTCTTATTGGTTGTTAGTCTCGTACAGCGCTATTTTCACACAACACGGTATTTTCTAGGAAACTGCCTACCTACCGTGTTGTAAGAAGAATACTCGTACAGTAGAACTCTTAATTATCCCAAGCCGTTAAAGGACCGGACCCCATTCGAATAATTGGATTTTTTTTCGAAGAAAGGGTCTACGTACGTTTTAATTACTTACTGTATGTACCATATGTTGAAATTGGGAGAAGAAAACTATTTTTAAAGAAAAGGAGGTTTTAATTTAATTAAAATAAAAAGGCAACACTTTTACGTACATGTTATATAGCGTACTAATAGGACTTACAAGTGCTGAAAGTCATTGCTTGCTGAACATCTCGGTCAAAGTAAGCTGTTTCCGGCAGCCAAGTCGCGCATCCGCTTGACAGTGAGATGTGGCTTACACTCGGGATGATGCTCCGTCCACTTCAACGCAGTTTCAAAGCCGGCAAACGCTTTACCAGCTGACGGTCTCGTGTCTGCTTCAACTTCGACATCAAGGTCTTCTTCCTCGACATTCTTCTCTCACACTTTTAATAAATTCATCATCATTTAGAATTTCGGATATTCCAAAAATACAAATTATTGCTTTATCTCCCCGTCTTCGTAAGAAAAGTGCGTATTTACTATCGGAGGGGTTTTTAGTTTCTTAGCTATAGTACTTTATTTCAACAGTAATTACATAATTTACAACTGTTGCGTTTTTCACAACGAGAAGAAATGAATATTTTAGGTCAAAAATAAAGTTTAAACGATTCTGTATGTAGATGTGCAATATGGCATTAGCGTTCTTTTTTTTTAATTGTGATAATGATGTAAATGCTCATAAAGTTATTGAAATTGTTGTAATGATCGTAAAATTTATTAAATATATATCAAACATTTCCATTTATTTGTTTGTCTTAATTTCGCTATTATTTCTTTTCAAAATTTTTGATAATGTACGAATTAATTGAAAATTCAAAAGCCGCTCGCTCAAAATTTCAAAAATTGTGAAATTCCAAAATGGACGTTCACTACAAATTATTTCAACGCATGAGACCCCTGTACTGTTAGTGCGTTTAAAAACCGTGTGATTGGTGCAAGGTGGGGATCAGTTTTTTCCAAACGGTAAAGAAATTCTATGGTTGAACATTATTTCGCAGTATTACTTCAAACATTGTCGACTCGGGGAACTTTCAAAACTATTAACCATCTTTTGCGGAATCCTTAAAACTGTTTTATTATTTTTTTCGGGAGGGGGGGCGATTGAAGATGAACTGTAGTCGTCCACGAAGAAATAAATGCTAAAAAACAACGGAAATATTTTAGTCTGCATTTTAAGTGGAAACCGAAAAGAAACTTATTACGTTTTATATTACTTTTTTTTTAATTCATAAAAACAGGTTTACATAAAACACATTACGTAACAATAAAAATACAAAAAAATTATCTCAAAGCTTCAAAATTATCAAATTTTACATTAGTCCAAAGGCTTTTTCCCCCCTCCCCTCACATTTGCACACGCATAGACGTTTCAAGAGCATTTCGCCTAACGTCTCTTTGGGCTAAAAATATTTCAAAACAGCATGTCTTTAGAATTTCCGATAGACAGTCTCGCACGCTAGAGAAAAAAAAATATTATATTCCGTAAGTGTTGCCACTGCGCGCTTTGAAATAAAAAAAATAAAAAATTCGAAAGCTTTACAGAGTGTGAAATAGATAATAAAACAAATTTGAAATTCAAAATTTGCGCTCTCAGGTGCCCATATTCGGGTGGAGAACTACGTTATTCAAAATTTGATGCTTCTATGTACCGTTGTTTTTTTCACAGTGTGAGAAACATATATATACATTCATGCATTTTCTTCAATAAATTTTCATAATAAAAATAAATTCAATCATTTTCTTCAATATTTCTTCTTTAAATATACAGGGCGATAATATTTGGTGGCAACAGTTTGAAAAGTGATTCAACGCTTTTAGTGATTCGACGCAAAATGCCGTATCGAGACTAATAGCCCTTCTGGCTGTAGTCTTTTGCGCTGATAAAATATTATTTAATGAATTGCTTTAAATTGTTAGTTGTGTGTCGCGTGATATTAAAAAATTCTCTCACATTCTGATTTGCGAAACTGCTAAATGAGTTGCTATTATCTTCCGTGTTCAATAGAACACACAGTCCCACGAAAATTATTCGCAGAAACAATCTGTTTCACCTCCTTGAGTCGAATTCTGGGCTAGTCTATCGGGCTCTCTCACGCTCGTTTAGTGCACGTCATCAATACCCAAGTCTTTAAAACCACTGAATACTGGGAGTTTGACCTGGGTTCGATCCTGAAGAGTTCGCGCATGGCAAAGCATATGAGAACTATTTGCTTGAGGAGAGAAATGGCTTCATAGAGGAATATTTTGGTTATTTGAATACATCAATACACACGAGGCCAATGTGCCTAAGGAAAGGTTATGAAGGACTTAGGTATGGTAGGCTTCATGGAGGACCTACTAAAGGTATGGTAGGCTTCATGGAGGACATACTAAAGGAAACTGGCTGGTATTCGCCTTACACATGGACAAAGCTACAGAAACGAATCATGGAGCCAGCTCGTTCGCCTGGGTTTGAATCCGGGTCTGTTCGGTCTACGAGTATTCGGTGGTTTTAACCACTCGGCGATTAGTGAAATTTCACAGAATTTGCATTAACACCGGGAAAGGGATGTTTACCAGAAAGGGACAGCAACGCAAGTAACTAGTGTTTAAGTTAATAAAAATGAAGTTATGTACTTTTTTTTTTTGATAAATGAATCAAATTTTGAAAATAAGGATTCTATTTACCGTCAAGGTTACCATACAATTGGATAATGTTTTTGCATTGTACAGATTTTCCTCATTAAATAGAACTTAGAGAAAGTTCGTTTTTCATCGAAATTGTTTGTCGGCAGCGGAAAGCGGCTTTATGTAACTTACAGAAACAGCTCTTTCTAGAAATTTGAGCGATTATTCAGAAATCCACCAAAAATCACAGTTATACTTTTCAATTTGAATTATGAAATATGATTTCTTTGCAGTGTTCAGAAATTCTAACGGAGCATAAAAATATTTAAATTAAAAAATAATCTAACAACTACAGGAACAATTAAAAAATGAGAAAATATTTTGAATTCGAGGATTTTTTCAATATTTGCCAAAGTGTTAAATTCGCATACTCTTAAAAAATTCCCAGGATTTTGCCTCGCGATAAAATTACTTCACTGCAAAAGGTACTAGCTTTTTGAGCAAGGCTGAGTTTCCAAATAGTTTTTAACTGGTAGAACTTAAAGAACATTATAATACGTCTTAATTTGTAATTTTCTATGAGCATTTGAACTTTAATTAATAAAAGATGTTTGTAACGTCATGAATCATGAACCTAGTATAGAAATATGTGTTTTTTCTAATTAAGAGGGAGCTCTTGTATAACACGCAATTCCGGTTAATATGATTTAGTGGAGATTTTATGTTTATTTTATATAACTCTGAAGCGTTCTATTATTCCAGCCATCCATTGTTAGACTGTGCATATTCTAATTTTTTTAGAGATTCGTAGTTACCATTCTCATTGGCTTTGAATTGTTTCTCGTTCCTCCCCTCCCCCCCCAAGAAGCATTAGCAGTCGAAATAAAGTCTTCTCAACAGTTTGATTGAGTCTGATAATGATATATCCCCCTCTCAGAATACGCCAATACCTTACCGGCCTTCTGACCTCTAGCTGCAAACACACCAGCGCCGGGTAATAACCATGATGATTACAGAATTCTATTACGGCTTACAAAGGGCGAGAGAGGGGCTTTTAGTTCTCCTTGCTACAAAAGATCTCTGCAGACAATTCGATCTTGTTTTGAAGCGAAACTGACAGGTAGCCAGGCCATTTTACTTTGCCCTCCCTCTTACACGGGAGAATTTTAGGGAGAGGGGAGGAGATAGGGGGTTGGTAATTTGGAGGAGGAAGCAGCTGCTCGCTCCCTTTCTGGTTGAGGGTCAAGCAGCGGTGCTTGCTCGGGCAGAAGCGTCCAGATGGCGTCGTCCTTGTCTTCTAAAAAGCTAGGCTTTTTGAAGTGTTTGCATGTCAAATTTTGGGGTTTGCTCGTCTGCTCAAATATACAAGGGAGGCTTTTAACCTTCCATCCTTTCCGATGTAGACTATTTTTTATATTGTTACTGCATGATTTATCACTTGGATGTTTTCTTGTCGACCTATGTAGCTTTTATAATACGATGAATGCTGTGGAAACCGTCAAAAGGTACAGCGAATTCTTCCTTTCATCCATAGAATCTGCCCATAAAATTGCAGTGAATCTTCGCTTGCCGATCATCTCTCTAAGACCACCACCTGTAAAAATGACTAATATTTCTGAGAACATAAATGAACGTCATTATTAATAATTATAATAATATTCTAAGAGAAGATTGTTCCTTAAGATCACTGAAATTATGAAATGCGTATTAAAAATTCATTAACTGTTTAATTTCGAATCAAGCTATATATTAAATGAATCAAGGAGATATATTTAAATGATCCGTCGACTTCATTAGATATATTTAAATGATCCGTCGACTTCATTAATTGCTTTACCTGATTTTTATTGTTATTACTATTATTGTTATTCCGTGATTGCGCAGCTGATAATGTGCAACAAATCACTTGTCGTCAAAGCATTTTTGTATTGAACGTTATTGTAATCGTTTTCATTTATTTCGAATTATATTTTTAGTATATAAAGGCGTGCAAGTTGTGCCTCTCCCCACGCGTAAACGTAAAGAAATTAGAATAGGCTTTAAGACGTTACAGGAAGGCCGGGGGGGATGCAGAATTAAAGTTAGTAACGCGTTTAAAAGTTACTCAAGATATATGTTGCAAAGGAGGTTGGTGGAGTTCATGAATTTTAATAAGCAGTGAGTATTTTTTAGGTTACTAATCAAAATTTTTAGTGCAAAAGTTTTTTATTATTATTATTCCTTTTTACAAGTAATATTGACGTAAGAATGATTTACAAAATTAATGCAAGATGTATCCTTCTTCCTTCCAAATAAAAATTAGACTCGAAGGAAGGGGGGAAAAAATAAGGAAATAAATTGACTTTTTCTTTTCTTTTTTTTTAAGGTTACATTATTCGCTCTTATATTTCTAAAATTAATTCGTAATTTTAGTAATATAACAGTATAAATAAATAAACTGATATATCGCAATTAAACTTCAGTATTTTTTTCTTTCTCGTTTTAAACCAGTTTCTAAGGAGCTTTCCAAATGATAAATCCGTAACATAAGTCGATAACCATAACCGGTTGGCATTTTCTCTGAGACGACCATTTCCATAAAAGACCAAAATTGTTTGAAACTGTGGTTGGATTCGCTGTTTTCAAATACTTCTCAAATCTGTAATCACTTATTCATAGAAACGATATATAAGGTTCATTTTAAGACATTTTTCTCAGAATAAAGAGTGCATTTATAAAAATTAAAAAATCTGAAACCTTTCAGATTTTATATTACGCCCAAAGGGGCGTTTCTTTCATTTACACACAAATACACGTTTCCAGAGCATTTGGACTGAAAATATTTAAAAACAGCATATTTTTAGAATTTCCGATAGATAGTCTCGTGCGCAGTAGATAAAAATGAAATAAGAAAAATGAAACAAATTAAAAATTCGAGGGTCCAGGTGCCCATATTCGGGTGGAGAATTACGTTATTAAAAATTAAAATACATCTTCTTCAGGGGAGTGATATAGCGAGGTAATTAAAATGAGCTGCTTGTTTATGAATTGAGAATGACACAAATTACGATAAACTCCAGTTAAATACAAAAATAATTAAGGCACCAAAATACACATCAGATACCTAAAGAAAGTAAATAGGGGAAACGTATAATTATGGTTCTTACGAATAGATGATTAAAATTCGTTTTATTAATGCAGTGGGCTAAAATTAATATAAAAAAATTAATATATTAATTTTAGGTAATCGTCCGTGGGAAGGGCATTAGATATCCATACACTTTGCATGTTCAGAGCAGTAGTTCATAAAAGAACGTGCAGGTTTTTCCCGCTTTCTAAAAAGATTGTATCTTTAAAACATGTCGTTGCTGGAAATGGTGTAAAGCGAAAATAATGGTTCATATTGGTGAAATATCACATTTTATTTGTAATTTATATTAGTGAAATATCAAATTTTTTAGTGATTCTATAAAGTATTTCTCCTGCCTTCTTAGCAAGCCTTCGTGGTGTAATAGTGAACACACTCAGCGCATATTCGACAGGTCCGAGGTTCGAGTCCCGGCGAGAGCATTGCTCATTTTTCACGTCTCCCTGCTTTCAAAAAAAAAAAAAAATAAGGAATAGCTAACTGATTAGCAACCTGACAGAAAAGCAATCCCCTGAAAAAAAAAAAAAAAAAAAAAAACTAATGATTCTGTACTGGCGCCCGAAAGGGGGTGGAATCTTTTGCCATTGATACGGGTTTTCGGTATTAATAGGCAACGGACTCGAGAAACGACCTTTTTATTGACATTTCAGAAATCTAGCAAAATTACCTTAGGATAAATACTAATGTATTGATTTCAGCGTTCAAAGTTCCAGTTTTCCAACTTTACTGTGCATTCTTTGCGCCGATTATAAAAGGAAGTAATATTAAGCTTACTTAGATATGAGAGTAATATAACAGTTATAATAAAAGTTTAAAATAATAACAGAGGAAAGACCTTAAATTCATGGATTTATTCAGAGATTTATTCTTGAATTTTTCACGAAAAATTTTAATATTGTCAGAAAAATCCCTTTAGAACTCGCGAAAATGTTCGCAGAAATTCGTGGCGCGATTAAATTATTACTCTATCTATAATTAATAGCCTTTGATGCTAAATTTGTAATTGTACTTCAATTGTGATTTACATTTTTCATCAGCGCTCTCCCCCCCAATCCGATTTTCACAAAATCGCTTAACCATTGGCCTATTAAGTATCCAAATAAGAGAGGGGAGCTGCTCTGCAAAATACAGGAAGCTTTTTCCAGCCATACTGATCCATCATTGAGAAGGATATATCGCTCTTTCCGCCGGACTAGGCTGTCGCGTGTGGTCAACTTCTATAACCACATCTCTAGCCCTTATTTCCCGAATGCTATCCAAGACGATGGATGTTTCGAAATGAATAAATAGAACGTCAAGAGTGCCAGGTGCGGTGGCCTTTTAACTGGCAGGTAGGTAGGTAATGATTGAGGGGTGAGCAAGAGGGAAGAAATTCATGCAGGTGCGGATCCGCACTCTATGAAAATGGATTGACCCAAAGTCATTAATTCTTCAAATATGTTTTCGTTATGTGTGTGCAGTAGCCAGTTGGACCCATTGTTATTCTGTTGATGTTGTTCATATGCAAGTTCTCCATCATTTTCTTAACATCCATGAAAGATTTAGTAGTTGTTGCAAAACCGTGAAGAGAAATGTTCGGTACACTCCTTTTCTATGGAGGATCTGTTCATGGCAGTGCCATTTTGGGAATTAACAGTTGCATGATTCGTTTGCGATTAAAGCAAGAAAAAGACTCATAAATAATTCAAACGCTGTTCGTAGGGATTCGTTATCGTACTCTTTTAAACCATGATTTCATGATTGAAGACCGGTCAACTAGTAATTGAATTCAGGGTCATTCATCTGAGCTGTTTCTTGTTTTTTAATCGCCTTGTTCACGCTTTAGACTGCTTAATAAATAATTATAGGTGATGCAAAAATAAATCGTTTTTTGGCCATAGGCTTACATCCGTAATAACAATAAGACTTCTGTCTAGTTTCAGTTTGGCCTGGGAATACATTTTGATATGCTTTTGGTTGAAACTAAAATTATTCTTGCTTATTGGTGCTCTGGATAATGGCGCTGAAAGAACTTCTTCATAATGGTGTTCCGTCACCAGATACTGGCACCTTCATGCACGTCTACCCGCCATTGGAACAAAACAAAAGATATTCAGAAGGTTCCCCGGCATAAAGATATCCGTATCCTTATGTAGGTCATTTCTAATTTGTAAGAAGCAATCTTCGTAAAAGTAAAGGCCTTTTATGCTGGATGCCGCTATTCAAATGTGATTTTAGTTTGCTACTTCGATTAGTAAAGCAAATGAAAATTATAGCTCTGTTGCAGTGTTCCTGCATAAAGGTGTCCACAACTTTATGGAGGTTGCTTTTATAATCTGGATAATGATTTGCACAAGGATGTAGGTACTTTTATATTCTGGTGCTTCTTTGTAAAGGTTTCTATCAGAAATACTGTCGAATTTTCGAAAAGAGTGCCAGCATCTATGAAGATTTTTCCTAACTAAGAACTGATCTTTACATGAGACACCTTTATGGTGGGACATTAATTCTGCGTTCAAGAACACCTGCATAAAGGCTTTGGCCCTTTAATGACAGTATACCGTTCGGAAAGTTTTCTTTGCGAACTCGATGGGGTTTTGGTTTTTTCTAGAAAACGTGATCTGTTTGCATTAGGCTTTCAGCATGCTATTGAAAGTTCTGTGTGTATTCTTCATTTCAATTCTCATGTTCTTTTCTAGTCTTCAGATATCCTTCTTATACGTACATGAATGCCACTATTCATGTCGAAAATTAATCTTAAGAGCAGGTATGTATGTCTTTTTTCCATGTAGGGACTTTTTCCATGAAGGTTGAGTTGTTTGGATTATAGCAAAGCGCAACAGAGCTGTCTGCCTAAGCTGAAGGGTGCCTTCGTAGAGAGGTTTTTAAAGGAAATTGGCGGGTAGACATCAACATGGGAAAAACTACAAAACTTCCATGCAGTCAGCCTTTTCGTCGGGATTTTAATCCTGGGTGAAACTTATAAGGTATTTCTCCCGCTTTATTCGCATGCCTTCGTGATGTAGTGCTCGAAGCGTAACCGAGAGGTCAGTGGTTCGATTCCCGGCGAGGACATTGCTCATTTTTCATCTCACCTGCTTCTAAATAACCTAATGTCTCTACACTGGTACCCGAACTAAAAAGGTGGTGGGTGATGATTCTGCACCACTGGGATTTGGCGATTGGGTCTCCCAAACCCCAGTCGCCCTTTAAAAGGGGGAGTATATAAGGTATTTCTCCCGCCTTATTCGCATGCCCTCGTGATGTAGTGGTCTGCATGCTCGGCCCGTAACCAAGAGGTCCGTGGTTCGATTTCCGGCGAGGGCATTGCTCATTTTTCATCTCTTCTGCTTCTAAATAACCTAATGACTCTACAAACTACTCGTGTTCAGTATTCTTATTGCTCAGCCGTTGGTGATCTGTTTGCCATGAAGGAATCGCTGTGTAGATAGGTACTAGTTATTGCCTCGTATTTGGAGAGGGACTCAGACTGTGATTCTCAGCCGGTTTACCCTGTCACCTACCTTTAGTTACATGATATCTACTAGGGTTACCGGATGATATGTGAAAAAAAATATTATTACGGCATGCATAAAATAAATTATTAAGTCGAATATGTTACTCTCATGCACAGATACTGGCATTGATTGACGCATTCATTCTTCGTAATGAATTATTTACTTTTGAATCCTGCTGTTGGCTATACAGCCAGTGCCTCGCAGACATACCGAAGGTTCGATGCAGTAACTGTTTCCGTACGAACATTCTCGACGCTTTAACCGAATATACAGGGTCCGACAGAAAAATATTCTAAAAATATTCTAATATTTTTCTTTCCTTAAATTGGAAAACAGTTTTTCCACTTTAAGGAAGGAAAATTCTTTATTGTGCGAGTACCGAACTTAATTATAGATTATATGATCGTACCTATCATAGTTAAGATTAGGTTTAATGCAATCTTCCTGCACATGTACAGTTCATAGAGTACTGAAAGTGTTTAAGATGTAGCCATTAGCAGCCAGACCCAATACACAAAGCGCAACGGTGAGCGGCAACTGGAGCAACGTTGATCAGTGTGTCTGTGGGGTCTGCTGCTCATGTAATTTCTTGACGAGGGACTTCCAGTATAACCAATTTCCTGCGCTGCACGACGTCCTTCAAGGTCCCCGAAGGCCAATGTATTCACTATCATACGTCATACATCGTGAGAGTACCGACATATATTGAGCAATCACTATACTACATATTGTAAGGATAACTCAGTTCGGTGAAACCATACCATGTGTTAAAATGTTTCTGACGGATCCTATCTAAAAGTAGACAAGTCCTTTCGCTACTTTTAGACCAAGGAACATCTTTCGTTTCTGAAATTTATAAAGGTTTTTTGGCCTTCATGCCAGTGTTTCTATACATAGTTTCTAATTTGGAAGGGATTCCTCACAATGGGCTCATAAAGGAACAAGTATACATAGTCATATGGAACAGAATTTGTTCAAAATTTGATCGATTTCTGACCGCCGCTTATAATTTTATATTGTCAAATATTTTTTCGCTGTGTTTCAGTGATTTCTGTTCTGGTAAATTTATAAGATATTTCTCCCACCTTCTTTGCATGCCTTCGTGTTGTAGTGGTCGGCGAGAGCATTGCTAATTTTCATGTCTCCTGCTCCGAAGTAACCTAATGACTGTACAAATTGTATCCTGTTATGTGTGTGTGTGATGTTTGTTACTTTTGTTTTCTTCTGGGAAAATTTTTAATAGTGCTCCCAAGGGTGTCGCAAGTTTTTAGTCTTGTTCCCGAGGGTGCCGCACAACTTCAGGAGAGTGGGAAACACTGCTATAGAGATTGTTCTTCAACTGTATTTACTTTTGATAACTTTTTTTAAAATTCTGACCAAGGTAACACGAATTTTTAAACTCTTGTTCCCAAGAGTGCCGCGCAACTTCCCAGTAGATTGGGAAACACTGCCATAGGGATTCGTATGCAACTGTATTTGCTTCTAATAATTTTTTTAATTCTGAAAAAGTACCTCGAGTTTTTAATCCTTACTCCTTAAATCCTTAAATTTTAATTCTTAAAGAGTTATTAATCCTTAAAAGAGTGCCGTAAGTTAATAGACTTGTTCCCAAGAGTGCTGCGCAAATTCAATAGATTGGGAAACCCTGTCATAGAGATTGGTCTACAATTGTACTTATCGTCTCATCTTTCGGTCAACCAGAGGAAATCGTAAATAAAACTTCTTTATTTAATTATGTCACGTGCGCACAACCCTACTCGGGGATGGTGAATGGAAGAGAGAAAGGAAAGGGCTCAACGCCCCTCTTTTACATTCGCCGCAGACTCCAGCATGTCCATTTCCTTCTGAAGGGAATTTTTGATTTATACCCCGCCTTGCGCTTACCTGTCGTGTCGGAGAATGGAGTTGGCGCTCCCGGACTTTTTATTCAGTCTACATGCGTCATTAACACGAAGTGGAGAGCAGGGAGGGACACCACGAGAGAGGAGGGTGCAGCGGCCTCTGAAGCTTACTTTCGGTTTTGGGGAATAGCGACGCGAGTCAAATTGAATCGACTTTCTCTACGGATCTTTACGGCTCTTTTCATATTAGAGATTGCTGGAAGGCTTCATATTGTGCAGATTGGTCCGTAACTTAGACTGGAATTCTTTGCTGATATCGGCTTTACTTTCGTTGAGGTTTGTTGAAAGTATGTGCCAAAAAGTGTTTTTGTGTTTTTATGCTCCCAGTTACATTGCAGAAACTATTTAGATTTTCCGAAGCCGAGAGAATACTTCAGTAGCTATGTCCTAGCAGGGATTGTAACCACAAATTTTCCACTTGATTCTCTGGAGGTACTGATTCGTTACACCACAAGAACACACCATGGAAATGTGATAAATCCTTACTTTCCCCTCCCACTTAAAGAGCACCTGAGGAGAGGCACGAGATCCAGTCGAGCAAATCTTGGTTGTGAAGAGTTATCATCCACCACATTTTTTTTTCAATTCGGACAATATTGTAAAGAAGCTAAGGAACCTAAGGAATGTGATAAATCAACTCTTCCTTCACCAGGATTCGAATCACGAATCCCCAGTTAATTGGTGGACTTGCTAATCTTTTATAACCTCTGGGGTACACCCGGGAAAATGCGGTAATTTAGTACATGTTCCGAGGGATAGCTTAAATAGGCGGGCGATTTATATATGCATGACCTAAACCAAGGTTGAACCTACATGACCTAAACCAAGGAATCACGGGCCAGAAGGTATTTTTTTAGTACATCATGCGGACAGGGCCGTGACCGTCTTTTGCGATGCCTCTACTCTGTGCAGGACGCGATTTGGGGAAAATCACCTCTGTCCTGTAAAAATTTTTAAAAAATTACAGTTTCTTAAAAATTTTCATACAAATTTCATATTCATTTTCTAAAACAGGATCTGTTCCTATTATCAAATAATTGGTTATTGAATAATTGGCATGTATACCATTTATAATGTATTTTTTACCTCCTTTCCGAGTGCCTTCCTGGTGTAACTGGGTAGCATCGATCGTGTTCGAATCCCGGCCAGGGGGCATTACACATTTTTCACATCTGCATCACTAAACCTTATGCCTCTACATGTTATTATTTGAAGTAAAAATTTAGAGGTGAAATATTCTTCCCCCTAAGTTCCTTTTTTCTGGTCATTCGTTTTAGCTGCGAGAAATGATAAGATTATAATCTTCAGCAGATGCATATGCTCTCTAATATATGTTCTTAGCTTAGGTTGTTCTAGGTTCTGTTTTCAGCTTAGGTTTTTTTGTTCTGTGTTCTCAGCTTAGATTGATCGCTAGTATAGTCACGTGTATATATGGGCGTATACACTGTAACAGGCGAATTTCGGTAGTTTGCTTAAAAAATCGGGTAGGAAAGAGTTGAAAATTTTGTTGCGTAGGTTTTCATAACGGGCCCTGTTAAGCAATTAGAAAGGCCGCAGTGGTAGGCCGATTTTGGCCCACCACTGATTAAACGGCGTTATGAATTATTAAACGGCGGTTGTTAAATAGGAGCATTAAATGTAAAACCTGACTACAGTTATTATGCATTATCAGGGATTTTATCATTATCGGGGATATTTTTACATATCTGTGCACAAAGTGATTAATATTAAGATTCTTCCTTTACACCCTGTTATTCCTAGAGCTGATATATAAAAAGCGCTGTAGAATTTCAATTTTCCGAACCAGCAGAGATTACAATCCTTTCGGATATAAGAAGTGTTTGGATAATTTGTTGCCCTTTTTTTTTTTTTTTTTTGTAAGTTATATTTACTCAAATGAAAGTTAAGAGATTCCTACATTTTTTTACATCCTGTTTTATTTCAGCAAGGAGTTTTCAGTTTAAAAGTATATTGTATATTTAAGTGGAAATTGCCGCGTAATTCTTAATAATAATAATAATAATAATAACTCTCAACAGAAGGTACCGTGTTGTCCCACAAAAGGCTTGTACAAACATTCTGCATAGTGTAAGAAAACAATTATTGCATGGGAAAAAAAAAGAACTTATGTTACATCACTAAATTTACTTTGTTTAGTAAAAAAATGCATTTTTTATTTTGCGGCTCAATGTTGTCTCGCGAAGTAGGTAAAGATTGAAAGCCTGTTATAATTGTATTCCATTAACGTGTATTGACAAAAAAAATCATGTCTTTTGTTGTCAGCTCATAAATCTAAATCCATTGAATAAAATTAAATCTCAACACGGAGGGAATTTCAATTTTATAAATTATTTTTTTTCTTAATGAAGAGCACTAGCCATTTCGGCTTTCGCCACTACTAAGGCCAGAAGTGGTGGTCATTTTATTATGGAGGCACCTAATAGGCGGCCACCGTTACCTCTTATGAGGGAACAGACAGTGCCATCTCCAGATTCGAACCCGGGCCCTTCGGTATCGCAGTTGGCTCCCCTAACCACTGTGTCGTCTGGGTGGAATTTTTAGAAAGTCATGCGTTTGATTCTGAATTTTAATTTTGAACGTAAAATAGTATACACAAAAAAAAAATATCAAATTACTGAAAGAGTATATATTTCCTTTTGAATAGAATCTACGAGGGCTGAGGGCTGGTGGAGAAAGAAAATGAATGACAATGAATGTTGCAAAATTTCATCATCTTCGATTTTATTTTAGACTCAAAAGGAATTTCTAACTGTCCAGAAGTACAACCAAATTTTATTTTGAAATGTAGGGGAAATAACTTTTGTATATTATACCTTCCTAACGCTGATCGTAAAGATTGTATTGTATGCATCATCGATTGGCAAAAACACGGTTTCATATACCAGTTATATGCATAATGCCGCGCAGGGCAGGAGTTAGTGTTATCTTAACGAATGGGCCCGCTGGACACTTGCAGGGGGTCCCACGAGCATAAGA
This sequence comes from Stegodyphus mimosarum, assembly GCA_000611955.2. Taxonomy (NCBI): domain Eukaryota; kingdom Metazoa; phylum Arthropoda; class Arachnida; order Araneae; family Eresidae; genus Stegodyphus; species Stegodyphus mimosarum. The sequence goes on along the minus strand of KK119964.1, from coordinate 902,386 downwards.
GCCCATTGAATATCCGTTTAATATTATTGGCTATTTACATTTCAACTCTATGAGTACTTAACATTAGTGCTCCAGCACATTGACTTTCCTAGGGGACCATTATTGTGTTGAGCCAACACTGGCAGGAGTGCCACAACTCCTTGCATCTCCTTATTAAATTTAGGGTAAAACGAGATGCAAGAAGTCAAGGAAAATGCAAGACGTTGTGGAAAGCTTAAAAAATTCACTGCATCTAAATTAGCAGAGAATTTTCTGGAATTGAATCACGAATTTTCGTACTGCCAACTAGATGTACTAGCCAATAAATGACAAGGAAGAATTACGTAATTCGATATGGTTTTCTCAGGTGTAGCAGCACATCCTCGTCTGCTATCAGTCCCACCGACGGCCGGCTGGTTATTCCTTTGACGTATACGGGATAAACATGTTTGTGATACGCGTGTCATTAGACGCTTATTTACACACATACAATCATGCGACATGGTATGCAATGGATCCATCAGATGTCAGAATATTGCAAGTGCTCATTTACATTTTCATGCTCTTCAAGCCACCATTTTGGGGTTTACATAATTTTGATTTAGTTTATTCGACACTTAAAAAAAGTCCTTGAAAGGTCAGAACAGAAATCTGCGCTCTTGATAGATCCTCAAGTTGCGATCCAGACTGCTACAATCTTCCAGACTGCTACAATCTGCATCCTTGAGCCAACCGAGCATGACTATAAAACAATCACCGATACTCTGTTATTAGCTCTTTCACATTATTCATAGTCATTACAGTTATCCTGAAAATAAAAACGCTGATGTGCTTTCAAAAAAAAAAGGTGTCTCTTTTTAAGTTTTGGCTTTCTTGCTCAATTAAGAAATGTAAAAAAAGCTGTTTAAATAAAAAAATATGTGTAAAAAAAAGAGGGCTTATATGCAATGAAACAGCTATTACCAAGTCTTGGGAGGACTGTTTGAATATTTATTTGCTTTCAACAAGAATTTTCTAGAGCTACTTGAATCTTTTGTTTCCGTCTGTTGACTAATCATGAATAATTGCAAGATCATTTGTATCGTATAAGCCTTTCTGTATCATCATATTGTATTTTTATGGTAAAAATGTTTGTATCACTAGCGAGCATCTGTGTGTCTGCTAAGCCTTACCCTGGCACATGTACTTGTTCTTATTACAAAATGGTGTCCATTCCTGGAGATAATTCAGTTCTCTGAGGCACTTCCTGCGTGAAAGAGCTGCAATGGACGTAGTAATATATATACATTTAACACGCCACCCTTATATGTTTTATAATTTCATTAGTATTCAACATTTTATTGGATGATATCCTAAATCTATTGGATGATATCCTTGAATCCTTACTTTGGAGAAGTGCGCTTAATTGATTAATTAAGGAAGACAAGAATATATTTGGACTACCAGTTAGTTGAAGTATTAAGTTTAAATTAAACCATCCCCTGAGGATGTTTTGATCTGCAAATAATAATTCAGCTACATCAGTTTTTTTATTTATTTTACTTATTAGTAAAAAAAAGTTTGTTTTGAAAATTTTCTACCTACGTACTGTTACTCTTAGCCGTAGGTTGTTGATGAATCAATAGCAACCGTTTAATTTAAATTTTCAATAATTTTCAGTTTTGTTTAGAATAGTTTAGTAATTTGAGTTTTAATTTTAAGTTTAAAATTATCCGGATAGTTATAATTTATTTTGGTTAATTAGCGATGCAGATGCTAATAAAAAATTAGATTCAGTCGTGACCGGTGTAACATTGCTTTTATTGCAGACAAACAATTTTGATGCTAACTGTGCTAATATGTGCTCTTGAATAATTACGGTGATACTCTTGTAAACTATCAAGTAGTCTGATGTGTATTTGGAGGAAGAAAACGCAATCGTGGACAGCAAGACAGAGAAACGGAGAAGAAATGCGAAGTGCCAAATATGAAGGTTTGGCTAAGAATAAATCCATTTTTGGTTTGACTTCAATCCTCTTGGCTGGTAAGGGATTTAGTTCGCAAATTAAGCATTATTATTGGATTAAGCGTTATGTAATTATATTACTGTGTCACTAACGTTACATAAGCAAGGATTAGTTGTGAAAAGGCGTAGTTTAGGACTATTGCAAATTAAAAAAGCACGGAGAGACGGAGCTTGGTGCATGAAAGTTGCTAATAGTCCTGATAATTTTACATATTTTAATTTATTCTTGAGAAGCACAACTTTTAAAAGTTATACTTCATAATGAGCCTAATTTGCGCACCCGTTCTTGATCATATTTCTGTATGTCGATAAACCTAATGAACTAAGTAGCGACTTATCGCTAAGCAAGTACTTGCAACGTAGACTCGAGACGGGTTAAAATACATTTTTATTCATTCAAAGAAATAATAACAGTTGGCGCCTTCTTGGGCTTACAGGAAAGCCTCCACTCGGTCTTTTAAATCAGGATAAGAAACTAATCTAATACTAAAATAGATTTAGCCGAGCTAGATACTAATATCTGACGTGGTTGACGTACAATACGGCCGAGCGTAATAGACTCAAGAATGAAGTAGTCAAAAAGCAAACACGCGCCACTAAGTACTCCTAAAAGCACTGTCTTTGGAAGTAAGTTGAATTTGTTGAACTGTTAAGTTGAATTTTACCATGTTTAAATACTACTTCTAACTCATTTGCATTCAACGCGATTCAAAAACTCATTCTGGTAGGAAGTTGTAAGTGTGAAACAAGAATTGAAAGGGTTTCGATATTAAAAATAACTGTTATAAAATACATACATACGCCTTACACGATTACTATTTTGGGGATAGAAAGGGGAACTAGCCACATTAGCACGGAAAGTTAAAAAATTATTTGAAATTAAAGTTATGATTTTGCTTTACATATTTTAATCGTATGCGTTTATATTATGCATAATATGAGAAAAAGGTGTATTTTTTAATTAAATTTTCTTTTGTTTCTAATCGGTATATATTAATTTGTAGTGAATAAACTGTGTTTTTCTTCTCGTGTGTGTGAATTTGAAGAATTCTGTTAGCTTGGTTGTGCGTATTTTTTCAGAAAGAAATTTCACTTGATCTGTACTTCTCTTATGTACGTCGAAAGGGTAAGCATTGAAAACTTGTAATTAGATGCGAATTTACATCCCGGCAAACGGACTAGCTGCAAGTGCAAGTTCCATTTATTTTCCCACGTTTAACGTGAATACGAGCCAATTTCTCTTAGATATTCCTAGGCATTGCACCTCAGGCAGATAGCGCTCATCTGGTATGGGTTATTCAAATACCCCAACGTTGTCTCCAATCATAGATATGAATCTCTTTTATTTAACCTTTTTCAACCTTAATATCGTGTGATCGGTTTCATTCTTGCAAATAATTTTTCATTCGAAGCCTTACACCACTTTCCCTGTGATACATTTAACTAGATTTGTGGAACTGATTTCGCCAGGGCACGGAGGGGAGTGTGTAAAGGAAAAGAGGGGTGGGGGAGCAGAGACGAAAAAATTATATCTCACGCGAATTTCATATTAATGAAAAGTAGCCCCGGCATCAGCGCAATGAAGCAGAAGTCGCTCACGCAGACGACATTCCTGTAGAAACTATTCTGTTATTCGCTGAACGTTTCAAAACGCAAGCTTCGAAAAGAAGTTGAAACATTTTAGTGAACGTAGCGTACGCTTACACGACAGTTTTATATTTTTATTACCTTTCCTCTCTCTATATATATGCTTTTTTTTTTCTTTCTTGGTCGTATTCTCATTTATTTTCGTATTGAATACATTAACACCCAAAAGCACAATTGTAGGAAATAATTTACCCGCACGCTAGAGCTAGTGCGTATTATTCTGGAAAGGTGTTGCAATTTATTTTAATGTTGCAGCCTGGCACTAACGTGTAATCTCTTTTACTTTTTAACTCTTTTCTAATCTGATCTGGCAGAAAGTTCATTAATTTTGAGTTCCCATCAAAATGGAAGTTCACTTAATAAATGAATGTGGCTTACTCGTGGTTTCCTCGTAGCAAGTTTTTATTTATTTATTTATTTTTATTATTATTATTGAAGATAGTGAGCACACGTTGGCAATGTTGCTTTGTCTTTGGTAAACCAGATAGGTTCCACACATTCGATTTATAGGTAATTTAGGTAAAATAATATTCGGATGTTTACATTATAAAAGATATTTTTCTTTAAAAAATTGAATATTATTTTTATAATAATACGATAATAGATTTATGTATGAGCTAATTTATTTGGCACTTTGTTTTTTGCATTGCAAAACGCTTTTGTTGTTTTTTGCATTGCAAAACGCTTTTGTTCGTGTTGAATGTATTGAATATTAAATACAGTAAATTATAGATTTATGTATAAATTAAAACTTAGATCTAAATATTATAAGAGACTTTTCTTTGTAATAAACGAATTGAATATTATTATACCTTACAGGACAACTATATATTTATGTATAAGCAAATTAAATTAATATTTAAATCTTTAAATTGCTAATCCCTGTTTTGGTTGCTTTGTTTCATTATGGCAAATTGTTTCATTATGGAAAGCACTCGAGGGCTATCTGCCTAAGGGTAGGGAAGCTTTCGTGGAAGGCTTTTTGAGGGAAACTGACGGGTGTATCTACGTTAGACATGGACAAAACCAGGAACACGCACATGCAGTCAGGTGACTGGTGAAAGCGGGTCTGGACATTCGGGCGATTTACATAGACTATTCGGGTATTGTCCGGGGCTCGCAGCAGACTATTCGGGTATTGTCCGGAGTCCGCAGCTGTCTGGACAAACACCTGTGGGGCACCGCATCGCGTCGGGAGTTCATTTAGAGCGGTTTAAAAGCATACAAGTCCAAAAAAAGGCTAGTTGCATAATTTTTTCTAAGAAATACAAAAGAATGGTCTTTGCAGATGGTACCTAAACATAAAATATTTCAGACACGGATGTTGCACACATAATACATACCCTAATACTGACAAGTAATACGTCACTAAACATCAAATTTAAAACATTTAATACCAGGATAAATACTAAACACTAAAATACTAATGCAAGAAACACTGTTACAAGTATGACAAGTACTAATTAAAGAAATGCTGTATGCGTGTGATATACTGTGGGTATTGTGTTGCATATAAAACAAATATTGAAGATAGATACTATGTTAAAGATACGAATTCCAAAAATATTAATTGTGATACATATTTTTTGCTCGGAAGATACAGTTTACACAGGCGTACGTAGAATAAAGTCAGGACGAACTACCAGTGTTTAGCAACTTTACCGCTCGGCCGCTGGTGAGCATTTACTGCTGGCATGGACAAATAGAATAGTTACTATATTAAAAAAAGAAAACTATTCATAAAGCTTTTAAATAATTTATATAGCGTCATATCACAAATGCAGCTAGTAATTAATAGCAACAGAGGTAAGGAACTGCGTTTATTGCTTTTCAGTCGATTAGTTTGTTAATCAGTAACAGTCAAATGCAATTCTAAAAAAAAAATTAAACAACTTATCCTTCAAACGACAACAAACTGGCGCGTGGAAGAATATATACAGTCAAATGGGAACGCTACAAATTGGCGTGTGGATTTTATTGAGCAGTTAGCGGCAAATTTCATTTCAATCACTGAATTTTTTGCTAAATTTAAAAGACAAATATCTTTTTGCCGAGAAGCGGCAACCCGTTACATTTCAATCACCGTATTCTCTGTTTAAATTTGAAAGGTAAATATCTTTGCCGAGTGTCAGCATATTGCTTTAAAATCGCTGAGTTTATTAATAAAAAATTTTTCAGTTCGCGCAAAACATAAAATTAATTTAAAAAAATTGAAATATAAAATTCGGGCTTCGAGTTGTGCTCGTTCTAGTAGAGAAAGAACTATGTGTGTTTGAAATTTGGTAACACTAGATGTTCTTTTTTTTTTTTTTTCCCACAATGCGTGGAATATACATCCATACTAATTCTTCATTATTTAGTAATAAAGTTGTTTTCTTTCTTGCTTTTGTTGGTTATTTATGCGTTAATAGCTAGATTTAAGAACATAACTATTTTTTTTACAATGAAGATCTCTGAAAATCTGTACGTAGTGTTTAGAACATAATTATACTCTTTTATGTCAGATATTTATTACTATATACCTCGCGTTGCAATAAACATTTTTAATAAGTATTTTTGTAAGCGTTGTAGAATTTCATGCATGTGAAATTAAGCAGCAAAGCTTTTTTTTCCCTTCTTCCCTTACCCCATTGTGATATAATTTCTATATTCTTTCTGCAAGTTAAATTTTATAATAGGGGTGGAGGGAAATCGTCCGAACGTGATAAATGCAAATTTAGTTGTTGTATAGAATTTAGGAACTGTGATAATGAGGTTTGTGCAGTATTAAAACGAAATTATCTCTGCAGCCCGGAAATGTTTCTTTTAGTATAAATACTTTATGATTTTTTTTCTGTTGATTATTGTTAGTGTTGTTGCTCTCTGGTTTCTTGAAAGGAATGTCTGAAGAAAGTAAGAGTTTTGCATAACTTTCACATTTCTGTGTTTAATTCAATTTTATCAGTACCAGAGGGTCGATTCTAACTTTTTCGTTGTCTCTCTTTAGCGATGTATCACTTTTCAAATCAAAAGTCCATCAAGTAAATACAGAAGTTGGGTATTTCATGTGCGATATAATTGCTAATAGAATCGTTAATGTAGTAAATTTCTGGAAATATTTAAATTTTGTCCATGACTCATATAACGCTGTAATGCATATGAAACTTATTTTTATAACACATGGACGCTAGTAACGCTCAAAAATACTACTATGTTGTCGATTATTTTCTTTTCGGAATATAACGTATATCGCTTACAAAGTATCCTTACTTTTGCGGTGTATTACTTTTCAAATTATGCATGGAAGCGTATAAAGCTTATACGCTATTTTGTGTCGAGTCACTTTCAAATAACGTATGTACGCTTATAACACTTACATGTCACACACACACACACACACACACATAATAGATATACGTATAAATAATAGAGTAGCACTTCAAAATTAAGTTGTAGGGTTTTTTGAAACGGAAGACGTGAAAAATGAGCAATGCGCTCGCCGGGACTCGGAACTACGGACCTCTCAAATACGCGCCGAGCATGCTGACCACTACACCATGGAGGCATGCTAAGAAGGCGGGAGAAATACCTTATAAAGTGACTTAAATATAGAATTGAATGGGAAAAAATAAGACAGTAAGTGAAATGACCAGAAGCATACAAAACAAAATTTATTATACCAATAGACGATCTTCAAGAAAACAATTAAAATCAGTTTTCGATTATCTACAGAAATATCACAATTCTGATAATATCATTGAAAAGCGCGTTTCGGAAACTGAATAGGTAATTGAAGACTTTGGAGTCAAATTTCGTGATTTTGAACAAATTAAAAGTGATTCCATTTTAAGAAAATTAAAAGTTACTGCGCATTGTCTGTCTTTTTCTTTCAAAACGAATTTTAGTGTAAAATATGCTAAAATTTCTAACACATTTAATAGAAAAACGCACTAAAAAATGAAGGTAATACTCTGCTAACAGATCCAACTTTACAAGCCAGGGAGCTTGGAGAATGCTTTTAGAAATACGTCAGTTTAAAAAAGTATTCCAAGTATCGCGAAATGTAGGGAATATATCTACTGTTGTTTTGGATTTGCATACTAACGTTTATTGGCTTTGTATTTATTTAAAATTCTCAAAGACTAAACATCAGTATCTATGTTACTATACTAAACTCATTCTCTATATTATATATAATTATATCCATTACTGATCTCGCAGTAATGAATCATTATATTTGTGTGAATGCATATTAAGTTATAAACCTTGACTGGAAACATGCGGACGCAGACTTCCCATTAGTGATACGATTATAAAATAAAATTGAATCCGCATATTTTTCTGTGGCTACTTTTCAGTTAGTAAATATTATTAAAAATATATCATATTTGTTTAATACCCCTCGCTCAGTGTGATTTATTGGTGAAGAAGACGTAAATTTGAATATATTGAATGCCAAGATTGTAGTATGTAGACTACGATACATTTCCATGAAAAAAAGTCTTATCATATACATACATGCAGAAGTTGGACGCTTCTGCTATATACTGTTGCTTCAGGACCATTCTGAAGAAGAGGAAGAACGCTGTAAACAACTTTTAAACGGTGTTTTAGACAAGTTTTTAAAACCAGGATTTCGTATAAAATCTAATGCTTATATGTATAACACAAGAATGTTGAATTTTCAGTGCGCTTTGGAACATTGGGAAGAGAGACTAAACTGAAATATAGAAAACTATGTGATTCTATGCATAAGTGTATGTAAAGATTTTTATTATAGCTAATAAATTAGAAAGTGTTTTTAAACACAGTAAAACCATATTAGAAATGTAAATTAAAAATTTGGTAACCTTCTAGCATTTTTTTTTGTTGTTGTTTTCATTTTGTTGATAGTTATCATAATAATTTTAAAAACATAGTTTTAGATAGATAAAAGACTTTCATTTATGTAATATAAAGGGACTTTATCCTAATATTTCAGGTAAGATTGTTGAATTAATAATTGTATAATTATTTGACGTTAATAAAAACTAATATTAAATACCTTTGACCTAAAGATGACAGCATCACTTTAGTCCAGCTGCCTTCCAGTTTCGATGATTGGTGCTCATGAGGTTATTGAACTCCGCATCACTTTTGTTCAGCGGCTTTCCAGGTTTGATGATTAGTCCTCATGGAGTTATGGAACTTAGCATCACTTTTGTCTAGCTGCCTCTTAGTTTTGATGAATGGGTTATGGAACTCAGTGTTTTCTCATTCTTTCAAGAGTCTGTTGGACTGGTAAGCTTTAGTTAAGTGCCTCCGTATAAATACTGGGTTTCTCAAGAGTTCATGACTTACCAGGGATTTGTACCTTTTGTCCGTATAAATACTCCGTTTCTCAAGAGTTCATGACTTACCAGGGATTTTTACCTTGTATCGTGTCCGAGTGGAAGACGTTGTTTTCAGATACCTAAATTTTGATAAAAATTCCTTAAATTCTCACAAAATTGATATAAATAAAAAATGAATTTGGAATTCAAAATTCAACCGTTAACTATAACTATAGTTGAATTTAAACTATAACTAAGGAAAACACTAACTTATAAATTGCAGCGTAGGGTTATCTTTGGATTACTTTGCTATTTGGAGACATTTGGAATGATAATGAAGGTAGAAGAAGAAAACAAAACATGTTACCTTTCTTCTTCTTCCAGAGAGAGAAAAAAGAATAATAGTATTTAACTGAAATAAAGTAAGTACTTTATTTATTTATGTTTCAGTTTTCGATTCCTACGCTTTCTTGACTCAAACCTACGCCTTGCCTCTCCATCAAAAAACAATTCCTTCTCACCCCCCCCTTCCAATTGCGCACACCCAATTGCGTTTCTCCATTTTCTTTCTTTTCTGTTGTACTTTTATTTTCTGTGGAAAAGTCTTTTTTCTTTTCTTTTATTAAAGTTAAAAATCTAATAATGCATTATTCATGACGCTCTTTCCAATTCGGCTTTTTCCTGGTCGCATTTGCGGTGTCGGAAACAGTAAGCCTTCTTTCGGCCGCCATTAATATTTCCACGCAAAGACTGATGGGAACGGATTCGAAGTACCCGAAAGGTGTTAATAAATTTTGCGGTTCTATGCATATTTATGGCGTCTGCAAATGAGCGGAGATGAGATTTTGGTGGGTGTTGCTGCTTGGCCTATTTTCCCTGGAGGGAGAAACGTTAATTTGTTTTGCAGAATAATAGGGAATTTTTCCCTCTCTTGTTTCGATTATTTTTGTGTATTGTAATTGGAATATTTGTGCTTGTCTAGCGTAGATTGATATTAACGTCTTTGGATTTTTTGTGAGCAGTTCAACGGTAAATAACGCCATTAATCGTGTTTAATGCTTTTGTAAAAGATATTTAACGTTGAGACCTTTGTGTTGTTTTATTTCGTTTTCATTAGATGTTACGGTAGCCTCTCCCTCAATTTAACAGCAGAAGTTACTATGTTCTCGAAACTCTTTTTTTATCCCTATCACTTTTCAATTTTTTTGCCACAAAATTTCATCGCGATACGAAGTTAAAAATAATAATAATAAGTAATGAAGAATCTCTATATATATGTATCTGTGAAGAGCCACTAGACTTTTCTACATTGTCCTCCACCCGAACATACGTACCTCGAAGCCCAAGTTTTAAATTTCGATTTTGGTTTTTATTTATTTAGTATTTCTACAAATTTAACGAATTTTTGTTTAACGAACTGCACGATTTGAAAGCGAGAAGTAAGACAATGTTCGAAATAGAACAACTTTTATCACCAGCCCGCCAGACTTGCTATTTGGCAAAAGGTAAGAATTTATCTTTCAAGATTAATCCACAGATTGGGCTATTTGAAAGCAATGTGTTCCCACTGCCTCAAACAGGATACTTATAATCTCCACGCACCAGCGTACTGCCGTTCAGTAAAGCGTAAGCTATTTATAAAATTTAATATTTCTGTTACAGAGTAGGAAACCAAGTGATTGAAAAACTATAAACACAGTTTCGAAAAATATTTTTTCTATTTTTTAATCTTATTGATTTGAATAAACATGTATTTAAATCGTGAAATGTCTAATTAGAAATATTAAATATTTGTATGAAGTGACACCAGCCGGACTCATTAAAATCATTATATTCCTTTTTTTTTCTTCTTCTCCTTTCCTTCCCTCCCCCCCCCGCCTGAATGATAACTATTTTAGACGTTTCGCCAATCGAGCGGCTAATTTTTAAAGAAATAATTTAGCGAATATATAAAAAAGGATGGCAGCTTCTAACACTACAGGAATTCTAAACATATGCTGTTTTTAAATTTTTTTCAAATTTATACTTTAACTTTATGTGGCATAAGTACGAAAAAAAAGATGCCTAATAAAGCTAAAAGGATATATATGTATATATTAACAGGAGTGAATGCAAGAATGAATTGGGTGTCTGCGATGGTCAGCCGAGAGCATAAAAAAACCTTAACAAATCCTCTGGTGCGATCTTAAAATCTGAATCCTTTCGGGTTTCCTTCCTTCCTTTTCCTATTGATTTTTTATTTGATTTTACGTTTTTATTTATTGTTTGTTATATTACTTTATATTAATTATACAGAATTCCTGGGTCACGAATGTAAGTTGTCAGTATTTTTTTACTAATAGCATTATTATTAGTCCAAAGAGGCTCTGTCCCTGAAGGACTATTGTTTTCGCTTTGCGATTTTGCGTCGGAAACATTAAAAGTCTGAATCATTTTTCAAACTGTTGCCACAAAATATTGCAGCCCTATATTATATTTAAGGAAATTAAATAATGAAGAATCTGCGTAAATGTAAGTATATTTCTCCAAATGTGATAAAACAACGGTACCTAGAGCCATCCAATTTTGAATAACGTTTCCACCCGAATATGCGCATTTGGAAGCCCGAATCTGGAATTTGTTTTAGTATGTATTTCATATTTTTTTAAAACTTTAACGGAATTTTGACGAACAAAATCAAACGGTTTAAAGGCGAGCAATGGCAACACTCTAGATAAAAACCTTTTTATCTAAAGCGCGCGTAACTGTGTATCAGCAATTCGAAAGATATACTCATTTTAAAATTATTTTGCGATATAGCTGTTGAACTGAATTTTATGGTTTAAATGCGAAGAACGTGATATTTAATAAACAAAGATAACACAAAACGTTAAAAAAAGCCCCTTTTGACGTAATTTAATATCTGAAACCCTTCAGATTTTTTTAAAATTATTTATTTATCTCTGCATAAAAAGTAACCAGATGTTTTCGTCTCAAATAACAGTTATTTAAAAGTAATTAAAAGGGCGGGGGGGACATAGTAACTTAAGTGTACAATCTTAACATCTCAGAGAAGTATTAAACATAATATTAAACATAGCAATAAATTTATATAGTGAAGTCTAAAAATAATTGTATGGTGTAATATTGTATAGCGTGATTTTTAATATAAAAAATAATAAACAAGCATGCTTTTAATGTAAAAAAAATAATAAACAAGCATGCTTTTAATGTAAAAAAAATAATAAACAAGCATGCTAATATTTTTGTTTTATTTTCTTAAACAAAATTATTACGCTCATGTACAGTAAAATTTGCGCGTAAGAAATCTAAAAATAGTAAATAATAAGTAACTAGAGGCGAATCGAAGTCTGGTGCTGGTGCAACAGCACGTGTCTGTACAGGACGTAACGATGCTACACTGCGCGATTATGCTAATACATACAGACAGCCTTATAAACCAAGTAAGTCTACGGACCGGGCGACGCAATATCGCGTGAAGGTCAAAGACGTCATTTACGCCACTCACAGACTTCGAGATAGGCTTAGTTCGTGATTGTATTTACTGTTTGCTGTCAACAAATAAATTAAAACTGAAAAATTTCAGTTTTAAAAGCTTCGATATTTATTTCTGCTTTTCGTTTTACGAACGCCACACAATGTAAGATAAAACTATCAAAAATATGTCATCTATTAAATTAAGAAAATTTCTGCAGAGAATTTCACTCTGTGCATGTCTATTGAATTTTATCGTAATCTTTCGAATTTAGTTTGGGTGCTGATGGTGATGTATAGAAATTTGTGGTCGATATATTTACAGAATGTTAAGATGCAAATTTTATTTATCACAATTATATCGTAAAACAAGCACATGCTCAAAGATGGCGCCAGATCCGCTACAATCTCACTGGGCGTCAAAATTTAGGAGTGGCAAAGTTTTTCGAGATCAGATAAGCACCAAGCAGTAAAATTTAAGGAATGAAAGATTGTCCATCATCGAGCGCCAAAAAAGGTCCAGCGTCGATTCCTGTACATGTTGCAAAATGCTGCTATCAGATGCAAGTGAAATAATTTTTAATAATAATAGTTTCTTTAATAATGATAATAACTTTAATAATATTTTGCTTAATCGTTTTTCTTTAATAATAATAATTACTTTCTTTATTTTTTAAAACAATAATTTTTAATAATAATAAATCCCTTTCTTATAATGAAGACAGCGCCCTTTTAAAAACATCAAGAGTAGATTTATGCTCCTTCGTTAAGGAACAAATTAACCTATGACAGATAGGACTTTTATTGCTCATGGAAAACAGTAACACCTCTTCGAAATTTAAGGGGGAAAAAAAGAGCGAAAGAAGAGTGAAATAATTCAAAATCGACTCTCAAATTATTTGTCAATGTTCGAAAGAATTGCCCATTGCGTATGGAGGTTTAATTATAAAGTACACTGTTGAATTACATTCTTTTTTACTTCGATATAATACGACATTGAAACCAGTTTAAATCGCGTATTCTTTAAACGTATTCTGCCTGCATTAAAATGAAGGATAGAGATTCTACCATTTTCCCCACTAAATCCCTGCTCGTTTGGAAATGGAATTCTTCTCAGCGCATGCTATTAATACGAGAAGGTCCACATTGGCCTTTTTATTATAAATTCATACTTTTGTGTCGTGGGAGGTGTGGCTGTTCTACCTAGGCGTTCTAATATGCATGCTAAGTGGCTATGCGTGCAGCATACTCAACAAAAGGGAAGAGAAAAGTACTTATTTTGTGACACCTCGCACTAATAAAGCTTGGATCATGTGCGTAGAGAGAGAACTGTTATTTTTGGTAAGTTATTGTAGGCCTTTGACGTTTTCGCGCTTAAAAGAAGGTAACGGGACAAAACGGCTGATACATATGAATTTAATTTTAACTATTTTTATGATTAATTATCTGTTCCGTGGTTTTTCTCATTAACAATGACCTTAGAATCTTAACGTTACTTGGCAGTATGCTACCACGCATCTATTAAACTGCTTGTGAATGTTACTCTGCAAGAAACAATGCGTTGTCCCATATCAGTGATTGCCAATTTTTAGGTTATTTGTGACAACGCTTCGTAATAATTCAGTGTTCACACTTCGTCACAGTGGCTTTGCGAGGCACAATTGGCATGAGCCAAACTACGTTGCTAGGCGACCAGATCTTGCTATGTCATGGAAAGTAGTTAACGGGGTTTTAACACGAACTGTTATTAAACCTTAGACCAACATGGTATAAGAACCAGTTACAGCGGTATAAAACGAACTGACTTTCGTTTGATTTCGCAGAATCAGCCGCATTTTCACGCACGCGCAACTTTACTTTTTTGCTTGCCTGCGACTTACCCCTTTGGATGAGAAACCCTGTATTGGGCTCTGTTGCTATTGATGTCTTTTTGACAAAAATGTTTACTGACTGTAGGAGACCAGCCAAAGTGTGTCCAATAGGTCAGACGGGTATTGATTGTCATGAAGGACATCTTTAAGATGTCGTTGTAAGGAAGCAAAGAGCTTATGTTGTAAATCTAAGACTGTGACTTATCTAATCTTGTCCAGTTGTATTTATTGCCGTGTGTAATCAGTGCGTTATCCTAGTCTGAAAATGAGTAACGTCCAATGTTCCATCCTGTAGATTCGAAACAGAAATGCAGATTTTATATGCGGACTAGATTCTTACGGTCTGGAAATAGCCACACACAGCGGCTGGTGAAAATGGTCTACTTCTCTTAATTTATTCCACTTTAAAATCGCTGCTGCGCTCCGTACGTGTATCTAAATAAACAAAGACCAGTTGCACAGCGTTTGCTCCCCACTGAAGGCTCATAATTATGTTTGAAAAGCTCGCAAAGTAGCTGGCTTCCTGCAATGGAGAAATCTACTTCGTCTTTATTAGCCCCGTTCCGGCGCTTTCGCACTCATTTAGCTCCAGAAACCGAATTTCTGCACTAAATTCTGAATAATAAAACACCCGCCACCTATGGTGACGACCCATGTGGCAAATAGGAGTAGGTTGCAAGTAGCATGTAGGGTAGTTTTTAATTTTATTTCTGTCTCCCGTTTCGTTAGAAAAGTGAATTTCCTGCCTACCGCATACTAACCTGTTTTCTGTGCTCCGTCACGGTTGAAGTTACAATGTAAGAATTTTTTAAAGCGTTTTCAAGATCGGTAGTCATCGTCCTGATGGGAATATTCAACGATACGACAAAATGTATGTTCTTAAAATATATTCTTTAATCGATGACTTTTATTATGATTAGGGCAGGAACTTTCTCGCGGCGCGAATTTTTTTTGACTACTTTCGCGAATTTTAGATTTTCCAAGGTACCTCGAATAAATAGCAATATATGAATAATATGAACAACAGAATGAATTTCGGAGACATTTTTTCCTGTTATTTTCTTATTTCCATCACTGATGTTAGATTTATTTTTATAATTAAATAATTTTTATACTATTTTCCTCTGAAATTTCCACAAAGTATGGTCTGTATAGTAATACTATTCGAAAATTCAAATCAGTAATTTGAACTTAAATTGATCGTTAAATTTAAGAATTAACGTAAGTTTTTGCTGAACTTGGAATGTAAGAAAAAACTCATTTCCTGGGGTTATTTAAAGTCGCCTTTCGCGCCCATTTGTTGGCAAGCTGTTAATGCTTCGAACAGTGGTAGTTCGATTTAGTTAGTTTAACTGAGTAAGGCAAAGCAACGCAACGGCTATCTGCCTGTGGGACGAGATGCTTGTGCCAGGAACTTTTTAAGGCGAACCGGCTGGTATCCACGTCACGCATGAAGAAAATCACAAGATCATGCAGCCAGCCCATTTGTAATGTTATTTGTACGCAGGTCCAATTACCAGTGTTCAGCGACTTTATAGTTTGATTTCTGGTGGGCGTAACAATGGTAGGTTGACTCGGGTTCAAACGCCACTGATCGAGAGGAAGTTTTCGTGGTTTACCTCCGCGTTTAAGATGCCTCAAAATGTCCTCCACGAAGACTTTTTTTCCGCTTAAGCAAATAGCCATCGGATGCTTTTCCAAAATCAAAGTAACTCATTACCTGCGAATGCCAACAAAAAATTCTGACGCCAAATATTCCTTTTTCAAAAACGGTCTTTTTGATGACATATTATGTATTGTATGTGCAAATACAATGTATATAAATGCTGTCCAATTAAGTGGCGGTCTTGATTTAAAATAATAATGTACAGTTTACGAAAACAAACAAAATACGTTCCCAGAATCTAATTGGTTGATAAATGTAAATTTCAGTTTAAAAACTATCTATTTAATCCTTATTTCGTTACTTATTAAGTTCACGTTAATATTATAAACATGAAACATAATTTTTATTTGATTGCAATTTTATCTTCTTGCATTTTTAAAGGATAATGGTGGCTAAAATATTTTGAGATTTCTGCCTTTTAAATTAAAACAAAAAATAAGAACTTTTGAGGATTAGACTAGCATTATATCTAGTTTCAAAGTAGTGTAATGCTTCAAAGACTCACGAAATTCTTTTGTAAAGTAGATTTATTATTTTACTAACCTGTTGAAAATTTTCTTTAATGTAAATTTTATCGTGCAGAGCAGCATGTTTTTCTATACATACGAAATGGTTTTTTATGATCATTTGCCAGACAGAGTTATTGTATGGTATAAAGTGGCTAATTCAAATTGAGGATAATGACCTCTTTTTCGGGTCGAAATGGGTATTCGCCTGCCACCTTAAAAAGCTTTTCTTTTTGAGTTTTCTTTCTTCCACCGCATAGTTTATTTCCGGTTATTTAAAAGATGCGAATTTTATTTTTGAATTTCAATTTCTAATATAAACTGTGACAGGGTTTCCTCGCTAATAAATATTCGATGATTAGTAACAGATTTAATATGGAATCATTACAGTTAACCTAGCGCGCACACAGTACAGTTTAATCTGATACTGTTGTTTTTTTATTGAGGTGGTTGATTATGTATTAAAGAAAAAAATTTCATCCATGATATATTAAAAAAAAAGGATGACATAGCGTAATTTCTGATATCCTCACTGCGAACATCTGCAGAATGAAACATAAAGCCTTCGGGCTTTAGGCAATAAAGCCTTTATGCTGTATGTTTCATTCTGCATAGCATAACAGCATATAGCACAATAACAATTCTTCGTAGCACAGTTTTGTCATGTCCAGAAAGTCTGAAGCGGGAAAAGCTGAAATGCACGTCACGGTTATGAGATGTAAGAATAACATACTAAATTTAACGGTGGCCAGTAGGCAAAATGACGCACATATCTCTCTGTAGAAAATAGTTTTACGCATGTTATTCTGTCATGTAAAAGAAACCATGCATATTTTTTATAACAAAATATCTATAAAAGGTTTTAAGCTACACAGTTCTAGTTAAATAATGCAAAAGGTGCTTCCGTTTTTATTTATTATTATTATTATTATTTTCATTTGCTCTCGCAAAGTTCTTGGTCATTAGAAGATTTTATAATCCTTGAAAATTCAGCCTAACAGCTAAAACAGTGAAGAACTGGTTAGCACATTATCGTCTTTAATTACGTTTTAACTGTCAGCACAAAACACAACTCAAATAAAAATACAAGTTAACTCTGTTAAGCCGCTTTTTGAAATTACAACACAAATTAAAACGATAACCGGTCATATTAGACACATTACAAAAGAGGTTGCTTTCCCTGTACAGCTAACTTTCAAAGATTTCAGAACAAGGTTCAACTATACACTTGCAAGTGTAATGAAGCGTTCTGAAGACAAACTTTTCTCTGTATAAATCCGAGCAGGTTCAATACAGTCGTCCATGCATTTCTCCCGTCCCCTCTAAGGACCCAAAAAAGATTTTATTGCACATAAAATATGTTTATATCCTCCGTGATGCCCCAGATTTTTGCTTTTAACCTGCGGGATACAGTTTTCAATCTCTTCTTCGTTGCAGAATCCCCCTTTCTCCGCCCGTCTCTAATCATTACCGGAATAGACATCGTCGGTGAGCTTTTACATAATTTATGCTCCGAAATTGGAAAAGATGATGCGATCAGTAGACTTATTAGCATAATCTGAACTTCCTAAGTGCCCTAGTAGGTGAACTATGGAGTAACATGCTCTTAGTGGCTCTTACTATGAGCCTCGTTATTTTTTACCGGCCTTGTTATAAAAATTTTATAACAGCTCTTAATGTTAAGTGGGTTAGGAAGCTGTGTAGCAAACGAAAAAGGAGTTGTGACTGAGAAGAGTTTAAGTCTTTCGAAAGGTACTTTACAATTCTGAATTTTATATCCGTCATTCTATTTAGTTTATATTAATTTAAAACTAGAAGCTTTATCATTTAGGTCAGACGTATCTGAAAAGCGCTGGGGTCGTGTTAATAAAATAAAAAATGAATCAAGACGATGATCCCCCTGTGACGTTGAATTAGGCACTGAAAATTCGTTGGATAATCCTAGCACCTGTGCCGTGCTTGTTTACTTGTATTGACTTTAGTTGATATGGATGTTTACTTGAACTAGCCGGACCGTGATTCGCTGGATTCGCGCGGAAATTTTTGAGCGACGTCCTCGCTATCCTGTATCT
Source organism: Stegodyphus mimosarum (assembly GCA_000611955.2). NCBI lineage: Eukaryota > Metazoa > Arthropoda > Arachnida > Araneae > Eresidae > Stegodyphus > Stegodyphus mimosarum. The sequence goes on along the minus strand of KK119964.1, from coordinate 883,875 downwards.
TATAATGTTATCAAAGCACTTTTCTTGACCATTTTCGATGCTCTTTGAGAAAGAAGTGCCAAGTGCTATTGCATGTGCAGAAAGAAAAATGTAATTTTCCTAAAGAAATATTATATCACGGTTACTTTCGCATTTTACCATTTAGCTTTAGCACAAAGTTCTGAAAATTTTTAAAGAATTCACGTAACTTTTCCCTTCCTCAAAGCTTTCAGAAAACCAGTTCTCATTAATTAAAAGAATGTATTCGTTCACTAGTGATTGTATTCATCTTATTCGTTGATTTGCAAATGAATTTTGAGTGCATTATCTGTAAAGCAGCTTTAGTGAAGTGCTGCAAGAAAACGGCGATGGTTCTGAAGAACATTGCACGTGGAAAGACAGAATGAACGCTGAGGATGCCAACGACATACAAGTTGTAGTAGACAACACAGACAGCTGTTTCAGCAACATTGAGTGATTTGGGGCCTAGGGAGTAGCAGTGGACAACAATACGATCGGGCGAGATTCAAGACACAAAGTAGAAATGAAGATACTTCATTAGATATTGGTAATATTTGTATTGCTGTGTATTCTTATTGGATTGCAGACTTCTTTTAAATAAATGATATTGCGATAGTTAGCCGTAATTTTTTCATGAATACATTTCATTTCATACGTTCTCACTGTAATCACGTCCTATTCGCATAATTTTCCGCTCTCTATTTTCTTACGATAAGTTGAATTAAAAAATGGAAGGAATAGGATATTTGACGATTAAGTTATAAATTAAATCGCATTAATGAATAACATTCACTAGTGAATCTGAACAATGTCATCGAGTTGAAACTCGATTACAAATTTTTAGAACTTTTGTTTTTTGGCAGAGTTCATCTGTCAGATACCATCTGCTGACCCCCATACTTTTTTTTAAAATTTTTTATTTTCCTTAGACAATTTTCTTTTTCTTTGTGACAAAAATTTTCCATCAAATTGTTTAAATAAACGAAAAAATAATAATAATAATAATAATAATAATTAAAAAAAACGCACTGGTTCATTCTGCAGTTGACTGTAATCTAAAAGAAAACGAAATAATGGCAACTGAAAGAGTTTCTCATGATGCCATCTATTAAGAAATGCGATAATAAATTCATAAAATAAAAATGCTTAAAAAATGGATGGAAACAGATTAATTTTCCATGTTTGAAAACCGGTTCAGGTTACGCCTATTTGTATTTGAAATCCCAAGCTGTAAAAGGGTAAGAACGTGAAGCATAGTTTTAAAACTAATTTTAGCTCTCTCTCACGCAAGTTATGGTGTATCGATTAATTCTTGCCTTTAATCAACGGTTCTCATTCTCCGTTCTCGTCTGTCCTTGTAAATTCATTTCAACGATCTAACTGCAAATCGGTAATGATCCAGATTAGGGAGATGTTGATTACGGTGATTGATGATAAGATTTTAAAACCATTGGAGATACGGTAACATTTGACTGGCTGTGTATATGGATGTAGTTTGTTTTATACTGGGGATTAAACGCTTGTATTTCTCCTTCTTGCACTATAAAAAATATATTGTAGCATTTTATTAAGTTTGTTAATTAGTTTTAAGCTAATTTCTATCCTATGCTAATTGGCTAGTCATAGACATAGGCTCTCACACAGCACAAATATTTTCTTGGGACATCCTGAAAATCTTGTTCTTGGGAACAGCCGCACATCCTGAGGCCCTCCTGGAATATCCCCAAACTTCCCAACCCATCCTTTCCAGTGATACATTGAGTGATTTTGGGCCTAGGGAGTAGCAGAGGACAACAGTATGATCGGACGAGATTCAAAACACAAAGTAGAAATGAAAATACCTCATTAGATATTGGTAATATTTATATTGCTGTGTATTCTTATTGGATTGCAGGCTTCTTGTAAATAAATAATATATTGCGATAGTTAGCCGTAATTTTATTCATGAATACCTTTCATTTCTTATGTGCTCACTGTAATCGCGTCCTATTCGCATAATTTTCCGCTCTCGATTTTCTTACGATAAAATGAATTTAAAAAGAGGAGGAATAGGATATTTGACGATTAAGTTATAAATTAAATAGCATTAATGAATAATATGTCCTTGTAAATACGACTTAAGTCCCATGCTACAATGTGCTGAGAGTTATTGTGTATATTGGTTGTAGTGAGGAGGAAGTCCTATTTATCTCATCATCAAGATATCACGGAATACCCCTCTAACGCATGCTTCCGAGTGCTCAACGTAATATCCCAGTAAATTCCCATGACATCCTTGTTAAGTCCTGTGCTGTAGTGTACTGCTTGTTATGAGGATTTTTTAAGTCCTACTTAACCACATCCTCAGGACATCGCGAAATATCACTCTTAACGATTGCTTCTTATAGCTTAATGGCACATCTCTGTACATCTACTGACATCATTGAACTATTGCTGAAAATCTAAATTGCTAGAACTTAGAAACATCCCCAGAATGTTTGATAGTGGGGAATCTCTAGAAAATGTAATTCGAGTACCGTGAGAATTTTAAATGATGAACTAACTCTCTTGAAAACCACCTGAGATCGACAGCTTCGTATATTCCGGAACTTAGCGGCCAAGCGGTAAAGTCGCTGAACACTGGTAATTCGCTCCGAGATTCGAATCCCTCAGACGGGCTAGCTGCATGGGCGTTTTCGTGGTTTTCTCCATTGTAACGTGTATATGAGCCAGTTTCCCATAGAAAGTCCTCCCAGAAGGTATCTCTCTCCTTAGGCAGGTAGCCCTTGAATCTTTGCTGCAATCACATAAATGAAATCAAACAAAAACCGACCTAGGTTCCGATTCCAGAAAAACGGCGGCTGCTTGGGCGTTTTCGTAGTTTTCCCCATGTGTAATTTGTATGCGAGCCAGTTTCTCTTAGAAAGTCCTCCACGAAGGCATCCTTTCCCTTAGGCAGATAACCTCGTGTGCTTTGTCATAATTAAACAAACCAAACCGACCGGCATTTAGCGACATAAACAAGACATTCTTAGGATGTTACTTAAAAAGTTCTCAAAGAATTCTAAAAATCAAGATCTTCAGAATACTCTGGGTACGTCCCTAGAAGTTGAGACCTAAACAGGGATATTCTACGTTATGAAAAATGTAATTATACTCGTTAGCTTTCTGGAGTTTTATTCGTGACTCTGTTACATTGCCTGTGGAAAACTCTTGCTGAGGTGTGAAAACTTTACCGAGGTGGTTTGACTGAAATCGGTAAATGTTAAGGAAGTTATTTCTATTGGATCTTCTCCCTAAGTGTGTTATGGATTTGAATTAGAATATTGTTATGGTCACATAATTACTTAAGTGTAACAGAATGCAGTCTGGTTGTTGTAAACTTTGCCGAGATCTCGATTTTGTTTTCATTTTAGTTTGCAATATCTACAAGTCGCGGTTGATAGAGTTTATGCTGATTTTTACATTTGAGTTTTATTTTCTGCTTAACAATTGACTAGGCCCAGGAGCACTGATTCGCCGAGAATTGAGTTTAGCATTTATTCTATAGCTGTCAGGTGTGTAGGGCAAGTAATTTTACGTCACAGAAGTTATAATTTTCGAGTTAATAAGACCATTGAGATTTAAACCAATAATATGAAATGTTAATCAAATACTTATTTATTATCTAAAACAATTCTGGCTTTGTATAATGGCTTATGCAACGCCATTTATTACAACCAGTGGTATTCCTCTCTTCTGCCTCTTATTAATCCAAAAGCCTATTATGTTCGCAAAACACGATTTTGTGTTGTTTCACATTTCATTCAAGTCTGTTGCATTCGGCAAAGTGTAAGATATTTTTTTTCCTAATTTAATCTGACTGTTATTAATTAACAAATTAAGCTATTTAAAGCAATAGATCAGTTCTTAAGAATATTATTTTTTGCTTTTTATTCTGAGTGATGTAAATAAAAGTAGATTTAATTCATAATATATCTAATTAACACACTTACAATCTGTCCTGCTAGTTTGCATTGCTTTTAGATCCACACTGATTGTATATAATATTAATTATTTCTTGTTGTGTTATCTAGATTTTGTCTATCTGCCATGTTTAATGTACTCTTTTAGACTTGGGATATCTCTCCTTCATGGTGTGCTACCACACCATTAACCATAGCCTAGGGCATGGATCATATAATGGGTCTACGACGGTATTAAATATACAGGTTTTTTTTAAATAAATATAGGGGTTTTAACACTTTTTAACGTTTCTTATGTAAAACTTAAAATTATAATTAATATATGAAATGAAAGAGCAACTCAAACAGTTATACCTACAAGCTAACAAGTGTTCAATGTGAGCACTTTTCGTCACACAGCATACATCAAGTCGATAGCTCAATTGTTCCCAATCGTTGATTAGTTTTTGTGGTGTAATTGTTGAAACAGCTGCCTCAATCCTGTTTCTAACGTCGGTAGGTCACTGGTAGTGGAGTCACATACACACGATCCTTTATGAACCCCCTCAGGTAGAAATCGCTTGGGATGCTCACCCGATCTGACGCCATGTGATCACCCAGATGCGCGCATTATGAGTGTTCACATGTCCACTAATGTGAAATGACGATCCATCACTGAAAACAACATGATCCAGAAAATCGCCGTGGAACAACATTTCATGTGCAAAGTTGGCACGTAAACTCTTTAGAGCTTGTACTAACTGAGAACGATAAGTACGTAGTTGTAAGCGTTTCCGTAAAACTTTCCAAACAGCCATCACAGGAACATCTGCTAATTCACGACTAGCCTTCCGAACTGATTTTTTCTTTGGGCTACGCGTGAAAGACTCTCTCACTCGTTCAACGCTCTCTTCACTAGGTCGTCTCGTACTCTTCCCTTTGCAAAGGCAGCCGGAATTTTCAAGGTGATGATACCATCTACGGATGTTATTATCACCTGGGGGATCACATCTGAACCTAATCCGGAACGATGTTGCACAGTAACTACAGATTCGGTCTTTGCAAACTGCAGAACACAAAAAACTTTCTGTTCACTAGTCGCCATTTTTGCTACTATCGTTTTCTGGCGTATGAGCGTACTAACAGACAGAACCGTTTGAGTTGTTCTTTCATTTCATGTATTAATTATGATTTTTAAGTTTCACGTAATAAATATCTCTCATTGATGGTGTGCTACCACAGCATAAATACTACAAAGCGTTAAAACCTCGATATTCATTTAGAAACACCCTGTATTAATCATAACCGAAACGTACCTGACGCGGGACGCTGACCGAAAATCCGGGTATTTCCAGGGCGATGGGCCACTTTATACTTAGTATAAATAATATAGTCTCGTAGGATTCGGACATATACTTATTGACACAATTTATAAATAACTGAAGTATTTTACCAATAACTGTAGTGTAAATAATTAAAAAGCATTTTATAAAATCCTATTTCTAATTATATTTGTTTTCTAATATCATATATAGAATCATTTTATGCACGCTATTGTACTGACGGTTTCGCTGTACTTTTTTTTATTTAATTAATGACAATATTGATTAGACAGTGGTTTAACATAAAATAAATCCTTCAAAATCTGAATTCTGAAACTGTAAAAGTAGGTAGTGGTGAGGGAAATAAAAATGCGCATTTTATTTTCGTAGTTATTCCTTTCTCAACCCCAGTACCGACTTGGGAGTTCAAAATTTCCTAGCAATATTGTCTAATGCTGACATTCATGTGACAGTCCCACTTCCAAAACCGATTTCATTTAAGGCTTAAAAATAATCTCGTTGTCTTACAATGTGTCAAGTTCCGTCAAAATCTTTTGCTGTTAAATCGAGAAATTCACCTCCCTCTCCGTACTTCTTTTAGTAAAGCAGATTTTTGTTTCTCTCCGTCTCGAAATGCTTTGAATTTTCACACCTTTTGATGATAAAAGAAAGCAATAAAAATACAGTTCATCATTTTAAAAGCCCTACGGGCGTTTTAAAAAATATAAATTTTTCCGAATGAGCTGTGTAATTATTGTCTTCCATCCGCTTGTCTGCTGTTCTTTCTTTTTGTTTTGATCTTTATTTTGTTCAAATTACAAAACGTCTTTGAATACAAACAACGAGCAACTGAACTCTTTCCGACGCAAGAACCCGCTGTTCGAGATGATTTTGGAATCTTTTTTAGAACAACTTAACCCGCTGTTCGGGGTGATTTTGGAATCTTTTTTAGAACAAACTAGTAAACAAATTTAAGAAATTTATATTGAGCCGTCTCAAAAGTTCTGCGGTTTTTCAAATCGAAAGCTTTTCCTTCTAGTTATTATATTTACTGCTGATAAGGACTGACTTTGATCGAAGGGGATGTTTTTTGCTCACCTCTCAAAATTCTAGCATGTGTAGTAAAATAATTTTTGTTTCAGGGCAATTCTAAGAATGGAGAACCTAAAAATATTCTTTTCGTCATATTATGCTAATTTACTATTATTATTATTTTCGTAAAATTTGTATTATATTTATATGGAAGATGCGTTGTTTTTAGTGGTACAGTTCAAAGGTGGTTTGAATAAAAAGTACGTAATGATTTTTAATGAGTCCATGTTGAGAACTTTCTCAAAAAATATTTAACATTTTTAATTTGACAGCTAATGTATTCAAATGTACGCATAAGAAAGAGAAATACGCCAAATGAAGCATAAAATTAGTAACGCAACAACCTTGAGTTTGGCGTAAATTTATTCAAGATCGCAATCGATTTCGATGGCAAATAGGTACAGGTCCCTCTTCGTCGGGAGGAAAGAAATCTAAAAGACTGGCGCAAGTCTTGCAGATTTCTTTGCTCCTGACTAAGAAGGACCTGTACCTGTTTGCTCTCGAAATCAATTGAGGTCTTGAATAAATTTACGACAAACTCAGGGTTGTTGTGTTACTAATTTTAGGATTTAAATGTATTTCTGTTTAAATCAAATTAAAAAGTGGGAAAACATTCGTAATTGCGTTGATTGCTTTTAAATCGCTTGGTTTGTTACTCAGACTCTGATAGGTTGAATTCGATAGTTACATATCCTACGTTTTACTGAATGGTGACATTTTGCCGCGTGGAATTTAAAAGAGTTTTATTTCAGACGACACTTTGCTTTTAAATGGCAAAGTTGTGGATTCAAATTGAAGCAGAACTGTCATAAGTTTTGCTGGATAGCAACAGTCTGTTGCGCAGGAATTAAATGTGTTTTCTTTCTAACAGTGTTGCCATTACTCGCTTTCAAAATCGCTGATTTTGTTAATCAAAAATTCATTTAAAGTTTTACAAAGTATGAAATGAAAAAGAAAACCAAATTCGAAATTCAAAATTTCGTCTTCAAAATGGATATGGTCGGGTGGGCGGACTGTGTGTATTCGAAATTTGGTGGCTTTAGGTGCCGTCGTTTTTTCACAGTACGAGAAACATACGTACATACATACAGATTTTTCACTATATAGCAATACAGAAGATATTATTATTAGAAATACAGAAGAGATTATTATTAGTAATACAGAAGTGGGGAATAGAACAGGATCTATGAGCCGTAAAGTTGGGAGATAAATAATTTTCGCTGATTCACAAGTCACCATTGAGTTGGCTTGCTTTCTTGGGGGCTGCGAATAATTCCCAAATCGTTGTAATTAATTACTAAGAATGAAAAATCAATTTATGGGAAAATAAAGGCTATGGATATAACAAAAGCCCCAATTTTTCGTAGAAGCAAAATTACAGTTTCCTATTGACTTTAAACATGCTAATTGCCTTTTGCTATTTTCCCTATTTGACGATAAAAAACATAACCCATACTTAAAATAAAAGGAGAGTTATATAAGTTTGCATGCAAAATTATATTTCCATTACGGAAAATTTCTGTAAAAAATAAATACAACCGACTTTCTCCACTGAAACATAACGGCCGAGTAAAAAAGTGGGAAGAAAGGAAAAAAAAGGCTACTTATTATCACATTATCATCCGTCCATTACCGAGTAAAACGACCACTAGGGGGCGCAGGTGCGGCATTCGTCATTAATATGCGTTACTACTCTTTTTATATATATATTCGATCACGAGCATGGAGCATCAATCACAACTATCGATTTCTTGAACTTGCTAGGCCTAAATAATATTAATCAAAAATACAGAGAGTGCAATTTATCACTTGCTGTCGGTTTTACTTTTGACGACGTGTTTTAAAATATAGCACTCTGGGAAATATGCAGAGAAGAAAAATTAAGGTTTTTCTCACCCCTTGTTTATTGGGTTGTACGGATATAGATTAATCGGTGTTGTAGTGGTTAAAAATTATTTTTTTATTGTTTACCCTATTTCCGTGTCACAGAACATGCTTTTTAATTAGGGGCAATGATGAATTTCCTTTTGGGCTAGAAATGGGTGACAGTTCGCAAATATCTTGTTTCGGGTACTGTTTTTAGAAGTAATATAAGCTGTATGGATCCAGTTCGTGTTTTTAAGTAACAAAGTAAATCCTGGTTGGTTGAAATATTTTATCTTATTCAGTTGTTAATTTTTATCTTGTTTTCTATTTGTGTCTGCTCCACATGTTTATATTTTTTGTAAAAGAAAAAATGGCGAAAATATTACACAAAGTCGTTTACATTTTGATATGAGATTTATATTTTTGGTTTGTTATGCCGCGATTTAATATTAGTTAAATTATAACTTTAGTTATATTGTTTTATAATTAGCCCAATAGGGCTGTTAGTCTCGAAATACGATTTTGCTTTGTTTTACTTTTCATTCATGTTTGTTGCCATTCGGAAAAAGTAAGATGTTATTCTTTCATATTTAATCTGTCTATTATTAAATAGCAAATTAATCTGTTTAAAAATAATAGATGCAGTTTTTTAATATTATTTTTTTTTCTTTTTTAAACTGATTCATTTGAATAAAAATGCATCTAATTCGTGGCATATTTAATTAAAAACATTAAATATTTATATAGAATTACATTGCATATTTTTTCACTTTTTAAATGTACAGAAAATATATATAGTCGGTAAACGCCGGGCCAAGCTAGCAGCGTTTCGTTTCGTTGTATAAAGGTTTTCGTTGTTTTCTTCATTTGTAGCTTGAATACAAGCTGAATTTTTTGCACAAATACTTCAAGAAGACGTTCCTTCCTTTAGCAGGGAACAAATGCTCTTTTTCACAACTGATTAAACGAAATATTATTAATTGGTTACAGACATCTGCGTTGAAGCTAGCTAAGCATCATACCGATCGGGCAGTTCTAATATATGTTATCTCATAAAGACATTGTAGAGATCTTAAATTTGCATCAAATACCTTCGGTAATTAATCTCAGACAATAAAAGTAATTGCTGAAGACATCTTGAACGGAAATAATTTAACTGCTGATAAATCACTGTTTTCTTGCAACAATAGGGTGTTATTTTGCTGAATCCGGCTTTCATTATATAACGTTTTCAATTATTGCAAATAAATCACGGTGCTCAATTAAGTTATTGCATTTGTAATTAGTTATCCCTCCCAAGAATCTCCGAAGAAATGCCCCAGTTCTCATTAGTGGCAGCTTTATGCGAATCATCCGCTATTAATCACAATGCCATAAAAGCTTGTCCCCATGCTGACATAAAACATACCGCTCAAATGGTGTTTGATAAAATATTGGAATATTTACATAAAATATTGAATGTCTTTCTTGTGCCGACGAGACTGCCAACAAAAGGCTTTGCCGAGTGCCTGCATCCTTTATGGCTGGATTCATGGTCGCACCCGCTACTCTTTTATGACCCATAGATTTCGGCCTTCTTGACAACAGAGTGGGCGGAACTGATTCCACTGCCCCGCTTTCCTACGTTGAGAGTGACACAGTACAACAGTGTTCTTTCGAAATATTTTATGCCGCCGAAACTCGTGATGGCGATTTTAGGAACTTTTATATCGCTCCTGTCTTCACCGATCGAGTTCTCGGTTCGGAGTTGGAGCTATCGGAGGTTAACTTCAAAATACCAGACTGTCATCCGCCATTTGTGGCCATCATTAGCTCCCTTGTTTGATGTGATAACTTCGTTGTCCTGGTTTTTGCTCCTGAAGATTGAAAACCTGTATATAGAAGAGTACATTTAATAGTATGTGGGTCATTAATTAATTATGATAAAGTAATTGCTGTAAATAAGTACTGGAGACCTGCTTAGTAATGGATGCCTTGATGAGGCAGTTTTCTGTGATAAGGTTTCAGGTTCTAAGTTATTTGAATGTGGCAAAGCACACGAGTACTATCTGCCCAAGAGAAGGGATGTCTTCGTAGGTGACTTTTGAGGGAAACTGGCTCGAATTCACTTTGGACATGGGAAAATGCAGCCAGCCTGTTCGGCTGAGATCGAACCCGAGTCGAATTCCCAGTACTCAGCTGTCTTAATCACTGGAGCACTTGTGAAGCTAGGCCACTTTCTATGATAACTTAGTTGCATTAGATATTGTTGAAAATTGCGAATATACCCATATATTGCCCACCGTTTGAACTAAAAGCGAAATCTGTAAATTTAATGTAAAATCGCTGAGCACATGTATCTGCTTCTTCTGGGACAGTATCTATAGAAAGAAGGAAATGCGTTATCGCGGATCGAGATTTTTTGCCGATTTCCCCGTGTGTAAACAAAAATCTGAAATCTGAAAAAGAATCTGAATAAAATTAATAATATTACCTAAATTAAGCAAAATAGTAGAAATAGTCATGGTTAGACTATTATAGAATGAGAAATTGTACAACATACAAATTAAAATAGTACTTCATTCTTTAATCAACTGTACATTGAATAATAATTAATAAGCCATAAAGTTAAAATGCTTAATTTAAAAATCTCGATTCTTGATATGTTTAAGAAATTGAAGCATGTAAAATTATGTGAAAAAATATGTAAAATTAAGAAAAATGGTGAAATAAATAAGATATTATAAACAAAAAATATAATAAATAGATTAAAATTAAGGGTACACAGGAAAGTATAAAGGAAAAAGGGCTAAGAAAGTAAGAAAATTACATCTAAAAGTAAATACAGTTCATGTATATAGTATGAGAATATAGGAAATAAATTAAAACTTAAGAGTATGTTCAAAATTGCGAAGGTTAAATTGTACGAAAGAAGTTAAAAATTACAACGAAAATTAAATAAAAAAAAAACATGTATACGATCGGAATTAAGTTAAAATTAAGAGTATGTTGCAAATTACGAAAGTTATAATGTAGGAAAGTAATGAAAAATTAAATGAAAATCATGTGTATAGTACGAAAATAGAACAAATCAGTTAGAAATTCAGAGTAGTTGGAAATTATAAAGGTTAGAATATACGAAAGAAGTTGAAAATTAGATCTAAATTTAAGTACTCTATTAAATTAAAACGCGTATCTAAACAATTGCATTCGTAAATGTAACATATAAGATAAAAGTATTGGTGAAAATGACATGAAGAAAAAAAATTATCTAAAATGAAATATATAATGAAAATAATTAAATAAATATAATTAAGGAAAGTTAATGTGGTATTATGAATAGAAGATATAAGAAATAAAGTAAAATTCAGAGTATATCGAAAGTTAAACGTCTTAAAATATACCTTAAAAATTAAAAATTTCCCTCTGAAATTAAAGCCTTGGGAATGAATCATTAAATTCGAAAATAAGCTGTGTTAGAGGTACCTAGGAAATAACCATCATATATGTAGTCAAATAGCTGGAATACGAACAAAAATACAAAAGCTAAAAATAATAAAATTAAGGTAAACCTTCGTTAAATTGCCCCGGAAACTCAATGAAAGATAATCTGTTATCAGACAGTTTCTCCTATCTCGGCCCTTCCGGTTTACCAAGTGTCAAGTGGTTTGCACCGCACACCGCCTGCGGGCTTGTTGCGCATTGCGCCTCCTGTCGCTGAACCGACTGTTTCGTACTACTGCCATATCTAATTTTTCATCTCTAAAAAGATTTTCAACTACTCGCATTTCATTTGAATTTTATAATTTTTGAAGTCTAGAAAGATTACAAGGGCAGCCTTCGAAGACCACTTGTAGTCCCTAGACTACGAATTGAGAAACGCTGGGTTAGATTATCTGAATATGGTAAAGCACGCAAGAGCTATCAGCTAATTGGAGGGGATGTTTTCGTTTACAACTGTGTGACAGAAACTGCCTTGTATTCATGTTACACTTGGGATCGAACCCGGGTCGAACTCCCTGCAGTCAGCGGTCTTAACCACTTGGCCACTGTTAAACCGCATACATGTAACATTTATAAAGGGATTCTTACAAGCACGACAACTAGAATGCACTTGAATATGCTCATTTTCAAAATACAGAAACTTACATGGTAAAATGAGTTTCTTAACCCAGTGGTCTTGATCAGCCACCAAGTAAGTATACTTCTAACATCTTTTGTTACTTTTATTCTTTCACTTAGTCTCGAAAAAGTATTTTTGCTTTTTGTTGTTGCGTATTGGAAAGCTTTATCATCTGCAGCCATGACATCAGTTCAGTATTTTAGTTTTCTAAGTCCATAGCTGTTATATCGTGGAGTTAACCTTGGAGAAAATTTTATAACACATCTTTCCTTTTACGAGCCTAAGAAACTAGAACTGAACAACAACGACAACAACATATTCTATTCCCCAACAAAGTAAACTTCTCAAATATGGCTGTCGCCGAAATTCAGTATCTGAGCTCGCCATAACCCTCTCGAACATAAATCCGACTTTATACGGGGCTCTATATCCGATAGTCGCCATTCCTACCCCCTTCGGACGTTTTCCAAATACAATTTTGGGGCGACTGAGTCGTAAATTTTACCCCACAAGGGCGGCGAAAAAGGGGGTCGCAGCGAAGAATCTGTGTAGAAGGCATAAAAGTGGAATGGGGAAGGGAAGCGACCGCGAGACGGAAGTGAAAAATTGCGGTTTTTAAAACGGTCTATTAGCAACCGAATTGGTGTGTTGGAGGTCTCCTCTCAACCCTTGAGAGACCGACCTCATTGTTTATGAGCGAATTCCACTCGCTTCGACATGCATTCGTTTTCGCAAGCCAGCGAGCGGTATATGTACGACATGCTTTTTAAAAGAACCCTACATATTTTTAAATGCTTTGATTGTTTGGCTCTCTCATGCATGGGTTCAGCGATGATTATTCCTACGCTTGAATATCAAATGGGATTTTGTTCACTACGCAGATATTCTTCAACTTAATGGCTGTTTGTTTGTTTAAGTGATTATGGCATAACACGTGAGAGCTATCTGCATAAAGGGAGGAATGCCATTGTGGAGGACTTAACGATAAACTTAGTTTAGTAAACCCGTTATAAATTGAAATCATCATTAAATCGGAATCATATCCAATATGCTTCACGTACTATCACAGTTAGCCACCCTGACTGGTATAGTGATTAGCGTTGCTAGTTTGCCGTATCGTTAGGCCCTTGTTCGAATCTCGGAGAAGGCTTAGATATTTGTGAAGTATTTAGTGTCTTGGGTAGTTAAAATGCATGACAAATAATCTCTGTAGGAGACAAGCAGTAATGTACGCAATTCTGCCATCCTTGCTGTGCTCAAGGTCAATGGACAAACTAGGCCGTGTTCTTCCAGCGCTTTAGTGACATCACTTGACTTTAGAAGCGGGAGGAACAAAGACATAATTCCATTGTAGTTTCCCAAGGATTGTTCTGGAGCAGATTATGAGTCAGTGGCGTCACAAGCTGGATGATTTCTGGTCGGAAAGAGCACACCTTGGGCTTGATTCGATGTTATTGATATAGTACTTACACATAATTGATGTAGTACTGACAGCACCTAGTAACTGCTTTAGTACTTATACGTAATTGATATAGTACTGACAATACGTACACGTAATTGATGTAGTACTGACACTGCCTAGTAACTGATGTAGTACGTACACGTAATTGATATAGTACCTACAGTACTTACACCCCGTAATTGATATAATACTGATAATACCGGGGCGTCACTAATAGCACATACTCGTAACCTCAGTAATTAATATAGTATTGGTAATGTGTACGCGTAACTGATATAGTATTTACGCAAACGTTACAGTTGGTAAACTAATATAATACGCGTAAGTTAGCAATCTGATATAGTACGCATAGTAGTATACACAGTCCAGTCACATTAATGTGACCATCTGTCAAAAGCCAGAATAACCACCTTTCGCAGAGCGGACTGCTGCGAGACGTGCAGGAAGAGAGTCACATAGGTCCCTGAAGGTGTTCTCTGGGATGTTGAGCCATGCCGACTCTAATGCCGTGGCCAGCTGCGATAGATTACGCGGTTGAGGATCCATGGCGCGAACAACTCGATCGAGATGGTCCCACAGATGCTCGATTGGGTTTAAGTCAGGTGAGTTTGCTGGCCAGGGGAGGACGGTAAACTCATCCTGGTGCTCTTCGAACCACGCACGTACACTGGCAGCTGTATGGCACCTCGCATTGTCCTGCTGGAAGATGCCATCATCCTGAGGAAAAACAATGCGCATGTAGGGGTGAACATGGTCCGCAAGGACAGATGCGTACTTGTATTGATCCATTGTGCCTTCCACAATGATCAGTGAACCTAGAGAATGCCAGGAAAACATTCCCCAGACCATAATGCTCCCGCCTCCAGCTTGGACCGTTCCGGCAATGGTTGCAGGGTGGTTCCTTTCAGAGGTTTCACGCCTTATACGCCAACGTCCATCTGTCCGATGGAGCATAAAACGCGATTCATCCGAAAACGCAACCTGTCGCCACTCAGTGGACGTCCAGCTGCTGTACTGGCGTGCAAATTCTAGCCTTCGCCGTCGATGAACAGCAGTCAGCATAGGTGCACGAACCAGGCGTCTGCTTCGGAGGCCCAGACGCAGCAATGTTCGCTGAATAGTACTTTGGGAGACACTTTTGGTAGCCCCTTGGTTCATTTTGGTGGTCAGTTGCTCAACGGTAGCCCGTCTATCTGCCCGAACGCATCTCCGCAACCGTCGTTCGCCTCTGTCATCTATGGCCCGTGGTGCACCACATTTGCCACGTCGCTGATTTTGGACAGTCCCATTTTGCCATGCACGGTACACTTTTACCACGGCGGCACGCGAACAGTTCACAAACTCAGCCGTTTCGGAAATGCTTCCACCCGTGGCCCGAAAGCCAATGATCATGCCCTTTTGGAAGTCGGATAAATCGCTTCGTTTCTGCATTACGCCAACGATTGAAATGTTTTCCGAAGCCCTCACACACCCTTTATATACGCTCAACTGCACTGTGCTGCCACCTGCCTTCTGTGATTGGTTATTTAACTCTGACATGGAAAGTACGTGGTGGTCACATTAATGTGACTGGACTGTGTATATTAGTCAACTGATACAATACTCAGAATTCCGATGGCGTTATTGCCGACCCTATTTTGGTTGAATGTCTAAAGTCGCAAAGCACTTCTGATTCTGTTTGTGGCAAGTGACATCTTTTGCATAATATTTTTATGGCATTTTTCATGCTTAAAGTAAATATTTGTCTTCTTTCAGGAAGTCTTTCAAGAAAGAAATTCTGCCGATAGGCAGATAACCCCAATGAGTTTAGCTGTAATAAATACAGTTAACTCTCTCTAAGACATCATTCTGATCGTCTGTTTGGAAAGTCTCTTTTTAGAGATGTTCAATAGTGTTTATGTATTCAGAAATACTGGTCATTTTTAGAGATGGTCGCAACGAACCATCTTTGAAAACAAAGTTCAGAGACAATTTCAGCGACCAAAACTACGAAGTTCTTTGTAGTTTGGATTTATCGCAACGTAATTGCTTTTAAGAAACATAGTGGGAGGAAGATAAGTGCGAGATGGGCGTAATGATGCATTTGTTAATAATTCATTTTAAAATTATATAAGATTAAAAAATAGTACCTTATTGGACAAATTTCCCGCCTTTGTTCAAAACAAATTTCGCATGCACTATTATTTATTATTATTTTATGTTTTTCACTTTTGCTTGACTTATCTTACGTTGTTGATATTACTATCAACAACGTAACTTACTTCTATTTGATATCTTACGTTTCTTTTTGTTTCTTTCTAGGTAAGTCACTCGATTTTCTTCTCTCTGTTCTTGTCAGAATGGGATTCTGAAAGTGTATGTGCCAGCGATGTGAAGCATAGAAGCATCACCAAAAATATTTGTGCTGAGTAAATACTATTTTCTGAATTTTTAATATGAATATGAGGTATTTCTTCTTCTTTTTTTTATTTTGCTTTAGCACTTTGAGGAAATGTAGTAAGAAATATAATAGATGCGTTCATATTGTTACTGCATGTACGTTGTAAGTGAGATACCATGAAAAAAATGACACTTAGCACTCCGAAACTGTGTCTAGCTAATGTGACTGCTCATTTCTCTCTCTCTTTTTTTTCCCCCTTCTGTAAGAGCCCTAATACGAATTTTAGCATTGACACAAGGTGCATTCGTTCTCAAATACTGATAATTTTCTTAAACATAATACCAACCGTTTCTCTGGGCTGACTAATGAGCGAGCATTTGAAATATACTGAACACTAGTAGTTTTCATTGAAACTGAATTTCTTTGCAATTTTATTCATTTTCTTGTGTCGTAGGTACGCGGCCAGGGAAGAAAGGTATTGAAGCCACATAGATTGAATATTGGAGCTAATGTATTCTTTTTAACTTAAGCTACTATCACATATAAACAAAGTTTGGAACAATCAAGAATTTGATGCAAGTTTTCTGTACGATTGCCGTTTATAATCGGTATTAATTTCGTATTATCATCATAATAGACATAAAATCATTACGTCTACAACTACTGTGCCTACAATGACGAAATGTCGGAAGTCGAAATTTGTTCTGTTTATACTGCTTGAAGTAAAATCGTATGCTTAGTTGTTAAGGATATTAATTTTTTTTTTAAACCGAAGAATTCCTTACAAGACCTAAAATGTTTTGAGGGAAAAAAACTTATGCCCTTATTCTATTAATTAATCATATTTTTCGGCAATCGTTGCATAACAGAATGCTGAACAATGTTTTGTAAAATGTCCAACAATGGAATTCTTCGTTAAACGGGGGGGGGGATATTTTGTAAAAGTCAAATTTCCTAAAGTGAGAAATACTTGGTATTTGATATAATTTATTAATGTATCGAATTTCATAATGATGTTTATGAATACTTACTCCGTCAGGCATCCATTAAATTATAGATTCTGTCTTTTGATAGTAAAAAAGAGCTAAATGATTTTTTTTTTTTTTAAGCTCTAGTATTCTGTGTATTCGAGTGCCGCCCAGACGGGAACGGTTAGCGAGGCTGACTGCCGTACGGAAGGGCCGGGGTTCGAATCCCGCTGAAGGCATGATGTTTGTTAACGTGTAGTGTCTGTGCGGCTTGGAGGCACTCAAAATATGCAGCGGGTCGAAAGTCTCTCGAGAGGTTGATGGTAGGGTAAGAGGGGTGGGGGAGAACCTCGGATCGTCCCCCCCTAACCCCGGTGTGCTGTCCTTAAATTGGAGCGGAACTGAACATAAAGTAGGACTGTCGCATGTATGGCTCTGGCCATCCACGCTAATAATTCATGGGCTTGTTCTGATTAATTACATCAGATAAGTGAGATCAGTAACAACAACATGTATTTGAGTGCGTTTCAAATTAAAAAATTCATGTAAATAATAAAATGAATATTAAAATATTCATTTGTACTCTTTATAAAGGATTTAAAGCATTGAAATAAAAATAATTTATTCTGAATATTTTTATTTGTTTTGTATAGCCATGTATTATTCACTTTTAGACGTAGCTAGTTATTTTTTAAAAGTGCTGTTGCAGAAGAATATTTGATTTATCGGTTTCAAAACCTCAAGGGCTGACTGTATTATTATATCTATTTTTGTGGTTCTCTCCGTGTGTAATGTGAATATGAATATTTATTTTTTGGAAAGTCCTCCGCGAAGGTGTCTCCCCACGTACCCAGGTAGTCCTCTGTTGTGCTTTGTCAGTATCGAATAATGTACACCAAACTCGTAATTGCCCTCGTCGGGATGTCGAAGGATGTCGAATAATGATACGTAAAACTAAGCTACATTGAATAATAATCTTTATTTAAATTTTTAAAAGAATTAGTTGATATTAATTACAGTGAAATCTTGGTTTACGAACTTATTCGTTCTAGTTCGTCATCCGAAATATCCGTAAATTGAAACAATTTTTCCTATAGGAATTAACGTAAAATGAAATAATCGCTTTCCTTTGCGTGTAAATTCCTAATGAAAACCGATGGAATTCATGAACTCCAAGACATACATAATATTAATATATACGCAGTATTTAATGCAATACTAAATACAGAAAAACTTTGTAGAGACATTAGGTTATTTTGAAGCAGGAGACATGAAAAATGAGCAAAGCCTTCGCCGGGAATCGAACCACGGACCTTTCAATTACGCGTCGCGTGCTGACCGCTACACCACGAAGGCATCCGAAGAAAACGGGAGAAATACCTTATAACTTCAATGAAATATTTCTGTATCTTTCCGTAGGAAAGTTAATGCCGTAAGTAGAAAACGGTGAAGAAACCAAAGGTGCAAAATGTTATTGTTTGAAGCGGAAATCGTACTCCATTTGTTTCCGTATGTATTTTAAAATGTTTCTAAAGCAAGACGTAACATTGTCATTGCAGGTACTTATGCTACGACTTACCACTGCTTTATCAGTGATAATGTTCTAAATACCTTTGTATCTTATCCCACTTTGCACAAATTTCGCTGATTAAAGAAAGAAAAAAAAGAAACTAAGAATATCTTTCCTTCGTTCTTCTTCTGCATACATTTCCTCCGCCGAATAAACTTCATTTTAGAGTATCATTTGTTGTGGTTTAATTGTTTATATCTCCGAGACATCGTTCGTCAGTTTGAAAAAGTTGTGATCTAAAGCATTCGTGAATCATAAAAATCGAAGAAAAGATCCTGTTACATGAATTTCGTGTCCTGGCAAAATAGAAATTGTTGCCACTTAATAATGGAAGTCTTCCGTCACAAGTTTCGTGTTCAAGCGACGCGGGAAAAAAAATAATAATTGCATAACTAGGTTTTAAATTAACTATTTTTTTTTAGATAAATCCGCTAATTTATGATCGAATAATAAATACTGTTAAGAATCCCCCTTCCCACGATTGTTTGACATTGTTACACTGAATAAGTCACTTTAATGTTTGTTCATTTCAAATATACAGATTTATGTCGTGTAGTCTGAGTGTTTGAGGATTCTTTTTAAACTGATAAGCGCATCTTAACTGTAACTTTTCAAATGTTAAATTAGTATTTGAATGCGAAGATGAACTTGAAAATTTGATGTTTAGTGGAAAACATTTGTCTGTATGCTACAACAGCGTATGTTTGAAACATTATTTGAACTCACTTTTTTTTAAAAAATTTTTATTTATTTATTTAAGTAAGTGTTAAAGCAGAGCCGTAGAAATGACACTGAAGTAAAGAATATGAGTCTAATTTTTTGAGTGCTTCAAATGTTGCATGAAATATTACAAATTAAGAGAGAAATTCCTATGTTAGGGTAAGTTATTTTGCACGTGAAACTTCTAATCATGTTCCCCCTATGCTGTTATTGCTTTTAATTTCTTTTTTCTTTTACTTCCCTTGCATATTTTGTTATATATATATATTCTTTTTGATATCAAGCGACTGCGTGTCGTGCCCTCTGCCATCCATGTTCTCGATAACCTTCGTTCTGAAGTTCCATCGGATCGATCAAACAGAAACGTCAGAAATGTCCACATTCCACGTTCAAACATTGAACACCCACGTCGCTACCACTATCCGGGAATAACAATTAGCGTGTTCTCGATACTGTAGTAACTGGATATTGCGGGCCACCTGGCGGCGGGTCCTGTCAAGAATGACTGTCTGGTATGTCCACCCCTATCAGATGGTGTGACGTGAGGCTGTTGGCAGTTGGGTGCACACACGTACCTCATTCTTCCGTCTGGTTAGAATGTTGTATTGTTTTTTGTTTGAAGAGAGGCCTGCGTGGGAGGATCCGCAGAGACACTTTTCCTGTGCAAGAGACTGACAGAATAGGTATTGTAGCAGTCGGGCTGGTGCTGTCAGCCGAAACGGCTGGGAAGAACAATGGTATTGATTGATTGACAGCATCTACCTTTTGTGAGGTATTTGTGGAATTGAGTTGTTGAGTCGCCCCTGGCGTGTTTTAGATTGTTTTCTAATAGAGTGTTTCTAGGTTCAAAGGTTCAAAAGGTTAATGTACCAGTTTGCTATAACTGGTACATTAACCTTTTGAACTGCGATCCTTCTCGCTGAGTAACCAGCAACTCGATGACTTTTGTCTGCGAAGTAGATTACGAATTTCGAAGTTACAGGACAAAATTTAGCAAAAAAATAATAACGCAGGTTTAAGTGTTTGTCTTAGGTGTCCAAACTTTGAGCCACATTGGAAGAAGACTAGATATTTTGGGACAAATTATTTCTAACCCCAACAGTTATCTGCAAAGTTAGTGAAACAAACAATTGGGTAGGTTTCATTGAAAATTCTCAGATTCGACAGCTGAGAGAAATTTTTGAATTTCAGCCCTAGGAGAGAGATTGCGGGTTATACGCTTTAGTGCAAATTTTTTCATTGCGTAATAAGCGGATATATATCCAAATTTTAAATGAATCAGTGATAAACTTGACTCGTAGGCGAGCCGTTACTGCCTAGCACTTAACGATGGCTAATATGTGTGTGGAGGGGGGTGAATAATAAAAAACATATTTAAGTAATTTAAACTTTCCTAATTCGCCTGTGGAACGGTGTTTGGATCTCTAGTGTGAATTAACATATTAGAGATAAATGAAAATACTGGGAGTCTGAATCCATGAAAATAAATTATACAATTAAAATACTCAATATAAACACAAAAAACAAATGAAATAAAAGTAGAAAAAAAAAACAGTATACGAGCAAGCTTACACTATAGTAGGTACACATAATTTAAACTTTATTAATTTACTATTTTTTTAACGTAATGATAGCTACATAGAATTATTTTGCCACTGTATTTGACATTTTATACATAACATTGAACTATAAATTTTATTTATTTTTATAAAGATAACAAGAAGTTATAAATTGAATGTGATATTCGGCCGTGAATTTGCGAAACTAACGCAT
The DNA here is from genome assembly GCA_000611955.2 of Stegodyphus mimosarum. NCBI lineage: Eukaryota > Metazoa > Arthropoda > Arachnida > Araneae > Eresidae > Stegodyphus > Stegodyphus mimosarum. The sequence goes on along the minus strand of KK119964.1, from coordinate 862,697 downwards.
AAGTATCTTATTTGATTCAAGTGATTGCAATTTTCAGGAAGTTCTCAAGCTGTTCATCCGATATTCTGGTTCTAATTTTACTCTTTGTGTGCTTCTCTGGTGAAAACAATTATTCACAAATGTACGTGCTGCCAGATAATGATGACATGAATAATACATGACTACGTATTTGTCTTTGGATAGGTCTGATTTATATAAGCGCGACAAAAACGTAAAAAATGTCCTAAATAAAAATTTTAAATCGCAATTTAAACATTATTATTCGCTATGGCATCCGTATGAACACAACGCTGGAAGACCAAACTGATTTTCTACCTACATATTCGTAATTGCACAAATAATGTAAATGATTTTCATCTACATAATTGCACAAACGATGTAACAGAATGTAGAAAACAGCTGGAAACAGGATCTCGGAAACACCACACCTCTTTAAACATACTTTGAGGCACTTGAAATTAATATGGGTCTTTGCAGCTTGAAGACGACAAAGGCTTGAAATACCAATCTTGATATCATCACCTTGGAGATAACATACAAACATAAATAATATATCAAAATGAAGATTATCACTTCGCTCCCAAAGATTTGGAACCGCGAATCCACTCAAAACGCTTCGTTGAATTTGGAGTGTCAAATAAGCTAGCTGTTTGTCCATGTTAAAAGCCAGCGCTGAACTCCGATCACAGCTTTAAAAATTAATCACTGGCGTGTGGTCTTGACATTTGTTTTGTGCTTTGCACTCGCTTCTTGGGCCGCATGGATACTTGCTTTGGGCAGCATGCGGTTCGCGGACCGCTGGTTGGACACCCTGCATTAGGGTATGTTGAGAAACTGCTTTTGATCTGGATAACAGAAAACATTTATGTACTTTATTTCATTTATGTGCAGTATGTATTTCACCGACTGCATATGTATTTTAGTATTAAATAGTGTTATAATAATAATAATAATAATAATAGAATTATTGTAGAGACTTCAAACTTAATAATAGAATTATTGTAGAATTTTAAAAGCGAAATATGTGTGTAAGCAGCAGTATTTTGCTGGGATTCGAACCACGAATTTCCATTTGCTAGCTGGACGTACTAGCCACTTGGGTCAGGAGAGCACTTCCAGAGTAAACCCAAGTTTTTCTTCAGTGTGACTTCATTGTTTTGATTAAGAATTTTAGAAAGTCTGAGTTAGGTTATTTGAATATAACAAAGCAGAAAAGAGCTATTTGCCTGAGGAGAGGGATGCCTTTGTGGAGAATTAAGGCACACTGGTTCACACTGATGTTGTACATGACGAAAACCAACCGTACAACTAGCCCGTTCACCTGAGATCGAATCCGAGTCGAACTCTCAGTATTCAGCAGTTTTTAACACTCGACCACAGCGTAGGGAGGCAGTTTGGGGAAAAAGAGATGCATAAAACTTTTGCAGTCGTTATCATTATTCGATTTTTTAATTGAATTCAATTAGATCAATCACTTTGAATCCCCCCCCCCCATTTTTTTAACCCCCCCCCCCCAATTAGCGGCACGGCTTGGCCTCTACTGAGGCCGGAAGTGGTGGCAATTTTATTGCAGAAGCACCTAATGGTGGGCCGCCGTTACCTCCTATGAAGGGACGGACAATTACAACCACTCCTCCGGGATTCGAACCCGAGTCCTTCGGTTTCCCCATCTACTATACCGTTTGGGCTGATCACAGTGAAATTTGGCTCATTGAAGTACAGTCGTGATAACTGTGAGTTCAAAGGAATAGAATTCAAACTAAAAGATATATTTCATTATTAATACATTATGTGTGGCACTAAACAAAAATGATTTCAAAGGAAAGTTCGCAAGTAGATAGCCACTACTTGTACTTGCTTCAATTATTGCTGTTAGTGTTCCAAACCAGTTCGTGTGCTGGTCTGTTAAATTGATTGAAATCCAGCGAGACAGCATTTATGGCGATGATAGCTTTAGTTAACGATGACTGACTTGCCCAAGAAGGGAAAACAAAAAGAACTTCTTGGAACATGTGCGCCATTTTCATTTGTTAACTGTCCGGCATTTCGTAACTTTTCCTCCATCCACCATAAGTTATAAGACCATAGCTGGGAAAATTCCCTCCTCCTGGCTTCGTTTCTCTGAAAGCGTCTACTTTATGGGAGGTCTTTTGTCCTTGCTTCTGACAGGTTCCTTCTAGCTAGATGGGAGAAGTTCGAAGAAATTATGTTTTCTGCGCCGTTAATTAAGAATTAAATACTTACGTGGCTGATGGTCGTAAATCCTTTATTTTCTGGAAGCAGAATGACGTTTCTCGCTTTTATTCTTTCGAGCCTTATGTTTTTAGGCTGTCTTGAAGGGCTGTGCTTTTGCTTTTCATAGTTTAGTTTTATGGCTTTTTATTTTTATTTATTTTGATTTGAAAATCTGTCTACGTAGTTTAGAAATTAGTATCTTCTGTGACGTGGCCGATTATGTCTATAAGGAAAATTTGGAAGTTATGTCCTGGAAGAATTGCGGAATGTCTGCGATTTTCATAGATTAGTAAGTGTCTTAAAATAATGGGGAATTATCACATTCTGTCTCTCTCGCGCGCTAGCCTGAGATTCTTGCAATCGGAAGATTATATTTCGAAACCCTTTCGAGGCCACAGTTGGTCCTTCATGCTTTCTAGCTCTGAAGTGTCTCTGCAGTAATATCCGAACTAGCATAACCGGTCATCGCCTGCATTTAATCGACTGGCTGTTGTGCCTTTCCCCTACTCCCTTTAAATGCAGCTAGCAGTACGATTCCGGTGATGGCACATTGATGGCATCCAGGATTTCCGGTCGCATTCCCTGCTTTCGTTGGGGGGGGAGTCTCTAAAAGAGATTATATAGTACGATATACTGGTGTTGTGACCCACTTTTTAATTGGGATTTCAATCTGGGAGATAGAAGAGTTTGTAAAAAGAATCATATAAAAAAATGACTGTGCCCTTTGCTCGCTGTCGAACTCTGAACCTCAGTTACCGGATAAACGTGCTTTTATTATTACACTTTAAAAGCATTTGGAAGACGCGCTTTTATTTTTCCATAAAACTGAGAAAACTTATATCCAAAGCCCAGATTTTGTTCACGGATGTCCTCCCTTTTTTTTCCAATTTTTTAAGCATTTGCCTCTTCTAAAGCATTTTTTAGAGCATTTTGAGGAATATTCTAGTAATCAAATTGAAAAACAAAACGGTTACCCTCGTAATAAAACTGTCTCAACTCCTATGAGCTCATTTTTACTAGACAGGCATGTCCTATCGTCAGAAAACTAATTAATTTTATAGGCTTATCTCTTACGATAGGTTTTTTGCAGGAGGTATGAGCGTCACTTCTAAGAACTTTTCCATACCGGAATTTCTTAGCTGTTTAAGACTTTCTGTGTATTTTCATTATTTTTCTCTCAGCTGGTGTAGTCCGTCGGCGGTAAGTTGGCGAATGACCTTGGATCTTTCCATTCATAAAAACGGAA
>KK119964.1:827383-859125 GCA_000611955.2 Stegodyphus mimosarum | reverse complement strand
ACACACAGACGTTTGGCCATTGTAATTTTCGCTAAATAATTCTTTTGCCTCAAGCAAAATATGAACCTTGTTGCCATGCAAAGAAAGGCTGAAGGCAAAGTTCAAATACTACATTTGCTAAATTCAGCACTGTTTCGACTGAGAACTCTAGTTTCCAGAATATAAGGGAAGATCTCTGATCTTTACAGGAGATTCTCTTTTGAAACTAAGTAGAGTTAACTATAAGTGATGCAGTTTTTTTTTTTTTTTTAAGTATTCTTCAATAACTGCAGTAGATAGCGACAGAAGATTCGCTCGCTATAAAACATATATGCTGACAGCAGAAGATCGTGTACTTTCAAAACATCAAGAAGCACTTAATAATTTAGTGCAAATGTAATACATTTGTATGTGGTTGAAAATTCGGAAGAAAAATTAAAATTCAAGTGACAGGTATGTGTAATTATTTGGGTTTTGATCCGTTTATCATTTATGTAATTTTTAGTCGAAATAGGAATTCTGTAAACGGCGTATCACTTTTCAAATTGTTGCCACCAATTATTATCACCCTGTATTATTTTTAAAGAAATGAAATAAAGAATAACCTGCATTTATATATATATATATATATATATATATATATGTTCCTTCCTTTGTGAAAAACCGACGGTACATAGAGCCATCCAATTTTGATTGAATTAGTCCTTCATCCGAACATGCGCACCTGGAAGCCCGAATTTTGAATTCCGACTTTGGTTTTTTATTCATTTTATATTTTTTAAAACTTCAAATATTTTTCTATTAACAAACTGAACGATTTCAAAGTGAGTAATTGCAATACTGTTCGAAATAAAACAATCTTATCTCCAGCGCGCATACGGAAAAATGCAAGATATTTATTCTTTAGTTTTAGTTAACAAACTCGGCTGTATGAAATCAATGTGTTGCCGCGGTCGGTAATAAACTACTTTTATCTTCTACGCGCCAGCTTATTGCCATTCAGGTAAGCTTAAGATACTCTTAAATTTAATGCTGAATGTTATTGAATAATAAACTAAGTGATTTAAAAACAATAAACACAGTTCTTAAGAATATTTTTTTCTATTTTTTAGTGTGATTGATTTAAATAAACATCCATTAATAAAATCTTGAGATGTCTAATTAGAAATATTCAATATTTTTATGAAATTACACTAACTGGATTCATTAAAATCATTGTATTCTTTTTTTTATGGTAACTATTTTAGGATAGTTTTGAAAGAAATATTATAGCGAATAGAAAAATATGTATGGCCTGCCTCAAGTACTGTAGTGAGAATTCGACACATATGGTGTTTTTAAATATTTTATGATTTTACTGTTGAATTTTATGTGATGTAAGGGCGAAGAATGTGATATTTAATAAATAAAAGTAAATAATAAGAAGACAAAAAAAGTTTTTGGCGGGGTAGCAATCTTACTAAGAAAACTCTGAACGTTGATGTGATGAACTGAGAAAGGACTGGGAGGGGGAATTATTCCAACTTTTAACACTGCATTAGGAATTCTAAATATATGCTGATCTTAAACATTTTTTGATTTTGTTGTTGAATTGCATGTGGTGCAAGAGCGAAGAGAGAGATGCTTAATAATCAAGCTGAAACCCTCTTCCCCAAAAATCAGTTGGAGTGAGTATAAGAATAGAGTGATAGATGGCGAGCTAAGCGAGAGCGGCAAAAAAACCTTAGCGAACCCTTTTGGGCGACCATTAAAATCCTGAAAGCTTTCAGATATTATGTTTTTGATATTATTATTATTATTTAATTTGGGGAACATTTAAAAAAAAATTGAAGGGCGTTTTTCCCATTTTAAGTACTTTTTCCGGCCATTTATTTTTAAGAGCATTTTCAGCGAATTTTTAGGTCAACAAAATTCGAGCCCTGCTTCTGCCAGACTCAGAATCGCGCTACAAATACTGTACTCTTGATATGAATAATACTACAGAAAGTTGATTATCGATTCATTCTTTAAAACATTAGTTTCTATTATCTGTCAGTCACTGAGAGCAGAAGGAAGCCAAAGTAAGGTCCATAATTTAATATAAACTCAATTGTAGAATATTTTTTAAAGTTTTAAAGACTATATACTTTCTTTAGTATCAATAAAGTATTGTACTGTCGGCATAAAATGTTCAGAGAGATTTCCCATTGTAAATAACTGGCTGAAGTATGGAGTGTCATGTTCTTGTTAATAATGTACCACGCACTTTGTAAAACTTCGTATATCAGTGGGATTGCATACTGCGTTTATTATGTATTACATTTCGGTTGTTGCTACAGGTAAAAAATAAAGAAGTTAACTATACGGACCGGTCCCAGTTGCATGTAATCCCTGTAACAGGTAGGGCGTGGATCGCCGGTCAGAGTCCTCAGAGAGGCTAGAAATATGCTGATCAGGCTACATTCCCAGGGGTCCCAATCCTGGACGGCAGACTTTAAGGAAATTATTTCTAAAACCACCTCTAAACACTGACCAATCGTGTTTACTACTCTCAATGTCCAGAGACCACGGTGGCGGGAAGCATATAAGCATTCTGTACCACACTACGCGCATAGGGAAAAAATCCATCCTTGTGATTGGATACTGCTTCCGATGACATCATTTCCTGTACGCTTAGGAACGCCTTGACTCCTTAGGCTCTTAGGAAAATATGCCTCCGTACCGTTTGTTTACATTTTGATAGAAGTAGCGAAAAGATTTATTACCACCTTAATGACGTGCGTTATATTTTTGTTGCCGATTACACTTATTACGGCACTGTAGTTATGGTGAATTTAATATAAAAAATGTAGTGCTTTTTTTTTTCATAGAGAGGAAAATCAGTATTTCTTATAATGCGCTAACTCCGTAAATGTATATTAATGTTAGGTGCAGAGGTTTTTAATAAGTGTCTTCTTAATTTAAAAGCCTTCGTATTAAAGGTTTTGTGATCATTAGTTCATTGTTTCAGGTTCATTAAATAGAGATCCTTTTCAGATGCTATCTCCGAAAGCATGAGACAGGTCAGTTTTCGCAAACAGCAAAAACGTTAGGAGCTAACGCAGTAAATTCATGATATTTGTAGTCAGTCTGAAAAAGTAAAATTTATTTTTGAAGTTAGACTACAATAGATTTGCAACATAGAAACAGAGATAACTATGCATAAATTGAATATTTCCCATAATGTATGCTTTATGAATATTGCCCATTTGTGAATGCGTGATATCTTTTGTACCTTTGTATAAAACTAGTGTTTATCAGGGAAGAAAGCTGTTCGTATACGCGTGTGTATTCAGCGAATATACTGAATGCGCTTTTTCCCTTCATTTACTAGAATATTAGAAGTGTGAAAGACGGGGACATTAGCATGGAAATAACCTATACAGTTGCAAACGGAAATATTTTCTGCAATGTGAAAGGAGAGAATGCAGCAAAATTTCAATAATAATATACTTACTAGGCCATGTGCCTTTACATTTCAGTCGAGATCGTCGTGTAATCCAATGTGTTTTTTCCCCCACTAAATTTAACTCATTTATTTATATAATCTAAGCATTTGGAATTGCTTCTGATATTAACAGCATCTGTGAAGGATTTTATAGTTTTATTATTCTACAAACAGGATGCCAACTGCAGAAGGCTGCATGTCAATTTTTTCGTCTGGCATTATTAGTCAAAGAATACAAATGATAATTTTCAAGCTTCCGTATCACTCATACGCATGATTCAACAACAACAACAACAACAAAATGTAAGAATTCCACCTAAACGTCATTACGCCAAGACAAAATGATGTTATCGGAAAGTATGTCCAATCACAAGTATGGATTTTCCGTATTGCGCGTGGCGCGGTACAGAATGCTTATATGCTGGCGGGAACTATGGAAGTCTCGAGATCTGACTGTGTCAAAAATGCTGTGTGTCTGTACTATATGCGATATAACTATTATTGGAAGAATTGCGTCAATAAACTCCTAGAATCCCCCTGCTAAAGTACAGATCACCCTCAACTTACTAGTCGGCCCAAATTACCCTAGAATTCAGGTGGTAACAAACTATCTTCTGCTATTTTGCTACTTTCGGCACCACAGCACAGAGTGTAAGAGTGTGCAAAGTAAGAAACGTGATCGCTGGTATTCGAACCACGGATGTGTCAGTGTTGGGTGGATGTGCTAACCGTTTACATCACGAGAGCTCGCACGAGGAATGTGCTAGTTTCTCACTACATGATGTTAAGCAACATAAAAAAAAGCTGTTATGTGTCAGTATTTAATTCTCTTAGCAATTTTTATCTGTGTTGTATGCGGGTACTTTTATTTTAAAAAATTATCTTCATCATCAGCTTTTAGTATCTGTTTGAATTAGACAATTCGTTCCGGAACTGACTAAAGGAACAAACTGAGCAGTGACCATTTTACTGAGCGAATGAAGAGCGATTCCAAGAACCGGAGTTGTAGCTCTTTTACAGCTCACGGAGAGCTTTTGTTGTAAGTGTGCCTGGAATGGAGATTGATTCAAGAACTGATTCACTTTACTGAGCAAGAAAAATTTGATTCATGAAAAAACGAACTGAGCTCTTGTTGGCAGTGTATGCTAGGATAATTAGATTCCCATTTTAAGGAAGAAAAAAATGTGTATTCTCCCATGTTAGAAGTAAGTTTATTTTTTTTAATGATTTCCTACATGATGGAATGCATTTGTGCTCCTAATGGATGCAAACATTTTCACATTTTGAAAATGTGTTTACTCTTTAATTTTATTGTGAGTTAGAAAGGAGTTTTAGGGAATCTCAAAACTGCAGTTCAAAGAAATGAGTTTTAAGGAATCTCAAAACTGCAGTTCAAAGAAATGAGTTTAGTGAGTTAACATTTGAAGAGTCGATTCTTGCGATCCCACTGCTCGTTCGATTTTTTCCGCTCTTCGGTCCATCATCGCTAACCGCTCCAGATTCTGTCCTCGTTTCTGATGCTTTTCATCAGGATTATTACTAGTGGAGAGGTGAGTCATAAAAAAGACAGATTGGGTTCAGTCGGTGAATGGCTGTGATCATATCCCATAAAAGAGTTGCTTTGCCCATCTGTAGTATCTGGTGTTGTGGAGTGTTTTATAATAATAATTCGTGTTATCTCTGACTTGTTATGGGGGGCGGATTGGTACTGCTGTGAACACCATCGGTGACGTATCCATCAGAGTTGGGGCGGAGCTCCACAGTTAGTGCAATGGGACCATACCTGTAGAACCAGTGGTGAAATTCTGCCCACTTGGGCCAATTCTGCCTACTTTACCTGTACCGTATCATTGGTTCCGGGTTCGAATCCTGCAGATGGTGTGAATGTTTATAATTTTAGAGTGACCTTGCGTCATAGGGCCACTTAAAAATACAGATCCGCTGAAAGCCTCTCGAGTGGTTTTGTTGGTGGGAGGAAGATGAGTGAAAAGTGTCCTAGGGAGTTCTTAATCAAAATTGGGACGGAGTTGCACCCCTAGTAAAGTAGGACGTGATCTGTACGACCAATGAAAATCTTCTGGTGTCCCGCCTATAGCCATCTTATCTATTACTAAAAACTATTACCTGTCGAAACTTATTCACCTGGACGTCTTCTAAATTCAAAACATTCAACTTTCTCAATCGTCAATGATAATGAAACTTTCAAAGGAAACTGCGAAACTTTCACCTTGATGTTTTCTGAATTCGAAACACCCAGCTCTCTCAATCATCAATGATAATGAAACTTTCAAAGGTAGCTGCGAAACTTAACCGTCATCTCAATTATTTTTACAGCAGACATTATTAAATTTTGCAGTCCTTTGTGCGAGCTTTGGTGTTTTAATGCTTTAAATTACTATCCCGATAAATGTATTAAGCATAATTATGGATTCCCAAAGAATCGAAAGAAAAATATTTGGGAGTTCTAGCATTGGCTGGAAAATAAGCGATTGCAGAAAATATTTACCTCATTTCCGTTAAATGAACCGGAATCTGGAGAAATGAAACGGATGCGGCACAAAACGCTCAATAATTCCATCGGGAGGAAGGCGTGTGTTTGGCTCATAAAATAAAGACTAATGTCATATGTCGTTCGATCGCAGAGACGACGTCGGTCGAATTATTTCGTGCCCTTAATCGCCCGACTTTAAATTAATTAGGAGGACGTTATGGTTACCAGGTCTAGCTGGAAAGAGCTTTGGTTATTGCGCAGATTCTAATGGCAGGTCGGTTGCCGGTCATTATTCAGGGGACCGTTTCAAACGGTTCCGAATGCCTTTATGCCATTTATCAAACTGTGATTTGATCGCTGCGCTTGTATGTAGTTATTGAAGAAGCACAGGCCGTTTTATGGATGTTTTAATCTCCCCGCGCCTCTGAATGTGTACACAGAGAGAGAGAGATTTCGACGGTTCTTTTTTTTTGTGGTAAGTGACATTTTCGGGAAATTCTGCTCCATTCGTCTATATATATTTATTTGGTATTGCTTTATTTGTGCATTAGAAACGAAGAAAAATGTATGTCTGATTTTCCTTCCGCATATATTTGTTGTATACGGTGCACTCTTTCTTGGAAATTCCTTCCGTAAGACTACTTACTACCTCTGAAAGTGATTTTCATTTCTCCGTTCGTCCAACTGCAGGAGAAAGGGGAGAAAATATGATATTAGCAAACAACGTTTCAAACTATTTTTTCTGTTGGCTTTATCCTTGCAAGAAATACGCTTTTTCTCTCTCTTTGCCATTGTAGATTCCTTCGCGAAGTTGTTGGTTCCATATTTTCATCAACATCGAACTAAAGAATTTGAATGGAAGTTCTCCGGTATCACACATTCAAAATATTTGGAGAGAACAACTATTGAGTAAAATTTTACTGCAACAATTTTTCTGCTTTGTTACCATGTAATTCTCCATTAAAACTACAAAAGTTACCGACAGAGTATTCCCATTCAAAATGTATAATTCGGTGCTGATCGAATGAAAACGTACAGTTTGAGGAAGGGAAAAAAAAGTCAACCGCCTTTCTTTAAACGATAGCTAGTAGATAAGTTGTTTGAAACAATCTTTCGTCCATAATACAAGGATGCGTGATAATTCTGTGCCTTTTAAAGAGGTCTGTACTTTTAGGTGTAGTCCAACTTCACGAGAAGAGTTAGGAGATGTGTTACCTGCAAGAAGAGTTTTACGATATCGTTATGGGGCTATGAGATTTTAATCTTTTTCGGCCGGATAGCTGTTTCAAGCAGTGTTTATACCGACTTTACCCATTGCAAGAAAGAACGCGGTTTTTCCTTCCGTTTGTCAAAAAGTTATAGATTGCATGTTTCTATCCAGTCAGCGTCGAGCTAAAGAACCTGAATTAAGTTGTTTGTTGATAGTCATAAACATAATTTTATGTTTGTAAAGGCTGTGTCACACATTCAAAGCATTTCGGAAGAACACTAATTTTAATCACTAATTTTAATACAGTTGCTATGTAAAGGAGAAATTGATTCTCCAATGATTGATCGCGAACAATGAGACTACGAGCAAACTTCCATTTAAGTTCTTTAGTTCAGAACTGATTGAGTGAAAACGTAACAATTTGCAATATTTTGCGGAAAGGGTGGGGGAAACGAGCTCCTTTCTTTCAGTGATAGCCAGTAGAAAAACTGCCTGAAACAGTTGTTCGTCCAAAACAGACGACTGTGTGATAACTCTCCAATATAACCACATACAAAAGTGGTACTTTTAAGAAGTATTTCTTAGTGCCGTCCAGCTGCATGAGAAAGGGGGATGTGTAATTTGAAAGAAAATTTTACGATCCCATTAGAGCGCTATAAGATATTCATCTGTTTTGGACGAATAACTACATGAAACAATTTTTTCTTCTCTTTCTTTTCTTTTCTTTATAATTGCGAGAAAAAGGCGCGATTTTTCCTCCCTTTGTAAGAAGTTGGATGTATGGAGATTTTATGTTTTCACCCAGTCAGCATCGAATTAAAAGAGTTTGAATGGGTACTTTTTGTATGGTCTTTCGGGGTTTTTTCTGTATTTTCGTTGTATGCATGCTTTATTAAAAGGAAATTCTGTGTCTCTTGTGTAATTCCATATTATATGCGAACACTATAGTACGAATACATTATAGGGTTTATTTATTTTTATTTTGGAAGGAACAAGTCTTTCTTTTACCTTCTCGTTTCCCACCTAAGTTTCCCTGCTAGAATGAGTTTTCAAAATTTTGATTCATGTAAATGAGTAGAAACGATTATTTTAAGCTGAAGTCTGGGCTACTTCAAAAGAACAGCGTAGGAAAGCATGTTCTGACTTTCGACAACGTTGTTCCTGCTAGTTAAGCTTAGTGTTATTCAGCCGTGTTACGTGCTTGCTAGTATACGTCGGTGATCTTAAATAAGGGCCAACACTTTTAGTTAATTTCTGTGCAGCTCCGGTTGGTTTATTTCAGTTAGCACTAGTTTTAGTTAATTTCTGTGCAGCTCCAGCTTGTTTATTTCAGTTAGCACTAGTTTTAGTTAATTTCTGTGCAGCTCCAGCTTGTTTATTTCAGTTAGCACTAGTTTTAGTTAATTTCTGTGCAGCTCCAGCTGGTTTATTTCAGTTAGCACTAGTTTTAGTTAATTTCTGTGCAGCTCCAGCTTGTTTATTTCAGTTAGCACTAGTTTTAGTTAATTTCTGTGCAGCTCCAGCTTGTTTATTTCAGTTAGCACTAGTTTTAGTTAATTTCTGTGCAGCTCCAGCTTGTTTATTTCAGTTAGCACTAGTTTTAGTTAATTTCTGTGCAGCTCCAGCTGGTTTATTTCAGTTAGCACTAGTTTTAGTTAATTTCTGTGCAGCTCCAGCTTGTTTATTTCAGTTAGCACTAGTTTTAGTTAATTTCTGTGCAGCTCCAGCTTGTTTATTTCAGTTAGCACTAGTTTTAGTTAATTTCTGTGCAGCTCCAACTTGTTTATTTCAGTTAACACTAGTTTTAGTTAATTTCTGTGCAGCTCCGGCTAGTTTATTTCAGTTAGCACTAGTTTTAGTTAATTTCTGTGCAGCTCCAGCTTGTTTATTTCAGTTAGCACTAGTTTTAGTTAATTTCTGTGCAGCTCTGGCTGGTTTATTTCAGTTAGCACTAGATTAGTTTTATATTTTCTATCTTGAGTTTTTCTGTCAGCCCAAATGGATACTAAGAAGACCGAGTAGGCCCGAGGAGGTGCCGTATGTTCATTTATTTTGAATCGGAATAAAAGGTAAATTTAACCCTTCTTTGGACTTCTTGTTAACTTGGATATGACAACATTGCTGCCAGTTGTGTATTTTTCGTCACATCATCCGGGTCTGTAAGTAGATCATAAACTCTTCCGGTTTTTAATTTTTAACGTTTACTTATGAAAGTTTTTTTTAGTAGTGAACGAAATTTTTTGAATTAAATAAACATAAATTATGTAAATTTCATTCCTACCCTCCCAACCCAAGCCTTAATTATCTTACTAAATTTTATGTCACCTGAATTGTCTTTATAACTGTACACATTCGTAAATCGTTATACGAAGATTAAACTAATATTTAATCAATTGATATTTATTTAATTTTGTTTTACGTCGGTATATAGTACATTATTAATTACCCTCGAACTTTCATGTTCATTAATTATTAATTTTGTTTTCATCTTGTTTATAAGTGCTTTAGTAAAATAAAGCTTTCTCTCCCTGCGCAAGATTTTCTCATTTTAAAAGTGTAAGGCAAAATGAAAAAGAACGTAAAATTAAATTTTACTATAATGTAATTAAATAATTATAATATATTAATAGTGCTAATCATTTGTATACCGTGTTTACTCGCAAACCGTATTTACTCGAATATATTAATATATACCGTATTTATTCGAATATACAGGGTGTTTATAAATGAATGGTGCGGTTTTAAAAATTAATAATAAATTGATGTATTACTTTATATGGGCAAACCTTACAGCATAAGCAGCGGCAACTGTTCAAGTTTTTGATTCATTTATCACAATCCTTCAATATATGTACACTTGGTCGCATGACTGTCATCTACACGGTAATCAAAATTTTTCGATATTGGGTATAGCACGTCCACTGTGACGGTCTGCAGTGCGTGCATTATCCGATCGCAAAATTCCTCGAGAGTCACGGGCATTGGCGGTATATAAACGTAGTCTTTAACAAACCCCCAAAGAAAGAAATCGCATGGTGTTAAATCCGGTGAACGGGGAGGCCAGGGGAAAAGGTTGTTGTCTGTCGTTTCAACACGTCCAATAAGAAGCTTTCCTACATTCCTGCGAAATAGGGCGGAATTCCCGTCGCGTTGCAAAATGTAATCATCATAATTGGTGTAGGGTAACAGCCAGGTTTCTAACATATCTAGAAATGAGTTACCGATCATAGTTTCTTGTTTGAAGAAAAATGGGCCGTGTACTTTCTCGTAGCACACTGCACAGAAAACGTACACGAAACTCACGCTACTCTAAAACTACAGATCTGGACATCTCAAAACGGAGCTCACAGAAAGCTTTTTCCTGTTGCGGCGCCATCTTGGAAACTGACGCTGCGGCTGCGCAGCAAGCATGGCAAGTAAACGACAAGTAGCACATGAGAGGCAGATGCCAGTGCTTACTATGCAAGTTTTGTACGCGTAAGGTTATACATGGATATATTATTAATTTTTATAATCGTACCATTCATTTATAAACATCCTGTATTAATAATGCTAATAATTTATGCATCGATTTAGCACCCGTTTGCTTGTTAATTTCATGGTACGAAAATCAAGAAGGGAAAATTATGCAAATAATTTAATTTCCAAAGGACGCGCTTTTATTTGTTGCTTAACGCAACAAATAAAAAGTAGTCATGGGTAAACTACAGGTAACTATCTGACAATATTATTTTTTAGTAATATTAGCATTACAGTGTCTAATAAGATTTCTTTAATTCTACTTCCCTATGTAGTGAATCTCGCCTCACTCTTACTGTTGTCCAATAGTGCTTGGTATGCCTCAAATCTGTCATTACTGTTGGAATTATTTGTCTGAGCTGCATACTACGAGCTTGCAAATCGTCGGCATCGTCACTGTTGTCATCGTCTTTGTCACCATACAAACTATCTTTTTCAATGCGATGATCTTAGAACCGTCATGAGCGTTTTCTTGAAGCTCTTTACTATTTATTGTTTCATTTATTCATTTATTTTTGATTGTTTCTCTGCTATTTATTGTTGCTCTTTGCTATTTAATCAGAGCCCATTCAGCTAAAATCGACGAGCAAATCAATTACTGAGACAGAAACTATCTCCACGTAGAAGAATCCGTCGTAAAATTTAGGGAAGCTGGCTTTGAGGAAGAGAAATTAATGTTATAAAATGCGAGTATTTAAAAAATTTCCAGAGCATTATGTTAAAATAACTGAGATAATAACTAAAATAACTATAAAAATGTTAAAATAATAACTGAGATAATAACTAAAATAACAATAAAAAATAATAAATAGCTAAGATTTGATAATATATTAATAATATTATATATCTAATTAAATATTAATATATTTTACATCAGAGTCATATTATATGTAGACCAATAACTTGATTCATGCATTGTAGATAATTTAATTCATTTTAAGCTAATTAAAATGAATATGGAATTCTTTTGAAATAGCGCCGTCGTACTAAGCGAAAACCTGTCGGTTTTTCATATCGCAAGATTGGCAGTTTTGATATAGGTGTAACTGCTGTTTATTTCAGTTTCACAGTATATTGTTCCGTTTCTGTTACTTGTATATTTGATTGGTATTCTCCACATTTCAGTTGTATCACATGGTTCCTTCAGCGTTGTTTATCACAAATTTGTACTGTATATTTACACTATCCGGCATTGAAGTGGAGTGGCCCAAAAATTATGCAAATTTCAGGGTAGATGCATGTCAGCGAGTTATACGAATGATGTGAAATGCGCAGCTCGTTGAAGAAGATATAAGGGAAGAACTTGCAGAATGTTTTAATTTTCGTGCCATTATTTCTGCTACTGAAATCATCATAGAAAATTTTTTCACGTCTCAGAGAACGCGTGTAATAGCAGAGAATGCCAGGCCGTCGTCAACGGAAGCAGTTCTAGCAGACATACTTACGAGGATTGATCGGACTGAGAAGGGCAGGTTGGTCTATGCGGCAAATCTCAGCTGACACACACCTGGACACGTCCACTGTGCACCGGCTGTGGCGACGATGGTTGGAATAAGGGGATGTGGCAGGCTCAAGGGGTGCCAGAGTAACGTCAGCATGTATCCGCTGACAAGCGGTAGTGCGCCCGCAAACTACTTCTGTTTCCATTCTGCAGCATGTTCAAGACACCCTGAATGTTCCCCTATCGACCAGAACCATTTGCCGTCGATTGGTGGCTAGTGGTCTGTACTCGTTAAGAAGGCTGCCATTGACCCCACATCGTAGACGCCAACGTCTGCAATGGTGCCGGGCTTGAGCGATGTGGACGACGGAATGGCACGGATGATGTTCTCAGATGAGTCACGCTTCTGTTTCTCCAGTGATAGTCACCTCGTACGAGTGTGGCGTCGATTTGGAGACAGTTCCAATCGGGCAGCAATTGTGAAATGCCCCACCGCGCGGTAGCGCAGCAACATGGTTTGGGACGCAATTGCATATGATTCCAGGTCACCTCTATTCAGGGAAATGCCCAACGATACGTGGATGATGTGCTACGGCCGGTGGCACTCCCCCTTTAGGTAGGGCCCGTTATCAGCAGAAAAACGCCCGACCATACACTGCTCGCATCAGCTAACGTGCTCTGCAAGGTATAGAGATGCTTCTGTGGCCACTGTTCTCTACTGATCTCTCACCAGTCGAACACATTTGGGATGCGATTGGACGCCATTTGCAGACTCTGCTATTGCCACATTCAGAAGACGAACTGTGGCAAATAGTTGACAGGAAATGGAGAGCCATTCCTCAGAACACTATCCGTAGTCTTAGACTGTTGCTTTGCATATCGCCGTCCAAGGTGGTCCTACAACCTATTGAGCCGACGCTGTTCTCGCTTTGTATTATGCATATCATGTCGAAGTAAACATAACTTATTTTTCGTTCCTGTCTCTCTGTTTGCCGAGTTTCATCACTTTCTGAACATTCCCTTCTAGGTGTTGCATTTTTAATATCGGGTAGTGTAATTTTATTTTATTTTGCATGCATTTTACACTCATTATTACTTTCTAAATTTCTGTGCCTTATCACAGGATAGTATCTTGACCTGTTCACGTATAGTAGGTTTCTCTCTTTTATCTATTAAATAAGTACTGTTGAGGAACCTAGTGAACTACTAAGCGAATAATCACTTAAGTCCAAAAACAGAAACGTAGACTCAATAAGGGTTAAATACCCTTTATTGATCAAAATAAAGATTAAAAGATGGCCCTTTCAGAACGTACAACGAAGTCTTCACTTGGGCTTAAAATTGCAAGAAATAAGAACTAAGTAATGATTAACTAAAGAGATTTAGCCGAAGGTAACACAATTTCTAAGTGGTTGGCCCGTAATATTAACTTAGCTAGCGAAGCTATCAAGGGCACGTAATACGGTCGAGCGTAGTAACAGATTAGAAAAACGTAGCCAAAAGGCAAATATGCGCTATTCAGGAATCCTAATTCTCTCTATCGAAGTAAGTGGAACTTCGACTTAAATACTCTCTACTACTCGTTTGCATTTAACGCAATTCTATAAACTCATTCTGGTAAGGAATTGTAAGCTGAAGCTAGAAGAGACAGGAAAGGTGAATAAAACTAAAAATAACTGTTATAAATTTAGAATATACCTTACAACTTGCTCTATAAAATATGAGTGTTTGACCTGGTATTTGGACGTCTTTAATGCCTGAGCTATCGTCTTGGCTCTTGGCCGAACCTACTGACAATGAAGTACGTTGGATGGATGCTCAAACGCTAAGCTACGCTGCCAAATGAGTAAAAGGGATGTTCTGCATCAAAACTATAATATAGGGACACAATAATAGTAGTCCAATGAAGGTAAGTAAACAAAACAATGTTAGGTTTTTTTTTTTCAAATGTTAGGGTTCTTGAGTTCAGTGTCACTTGACATATAGAAGTGGAAGAAACCAAGGAAGGTTATTCTAAGGTTTGCTGTACTCGAACAAGATCAATCAGCGTGATGATGTCAACGTCCATGACTCGTAAATCGGAACAGGTAGATAATATACGTCACTGTCTCGAGTGTTGGAAAAAAGAAAGGTTTGTTTTGAAAGTGCATAATCTTGCCTGTGTACTGATCTTGGGAGAAACGAAAGATATAGGAAGTAGGGAGTAGTTGTTTTTAAGAAGATTATGACTCAGTAACGTTATTATTATAATGTGACGTCACATACGAGGAAACCTTATATCATAGGCTTAGCACCCAACATGCTAAAACCCCAGCTGATCGGTCGCCCGATCGTCCGCGTAAAAACAGCCTTCAGCGCGTATTCGCCATTAATCATCTTTGTAGAATTTATTTACACTTCTTTGTGGTGAATAGTAATAGTTCAAAAATTCAGCAAAACTGTCTAAACGAGACCTGGCGTCTCCTATTGCGAAAGATAGCTACAAGAATACCAGAATTTTGTTATGAGATCTTGAGTGATAATGATTAGAAGTGTTCGTTTACAGCTTTCCAGAAATTAAATACAAGAGCAACCGACTGCAGAAATTTCCAAATCACTAGTTATTATTCATGCCATTCGTCGTTTTCCCGAAATCGTCGTCTTCCTTATCCTCTCCTTCTCTTATTGCCGCACTACCCATCCCTACAGCTCTTTCGACGAACAGCGCGCTTACATCATATTCCATTCTCTCCTCCGCACAAATTATTCATGCACAATAAACTGGGAATTATAATCCAAACCCTCTTTTAATATGGAATACTTTAACCTTAAAGTTTAGACGCGTGAAGCCTCGTTTTAAAATGTGTTCTGGGCTGAATTCTCTGAGATTAAGCGAAATATGTGGGAGAGTCTGAGGATTGCAGGGGGGAAGGCACAGAAGATGGTGGCATTGTTAGGGCTTCGGGGAGACCTCCCTTTCCTTGCCTTGAAGATTTTAAGGGGAAATTGTTCCTTATTCCATTCATGGCTTTTAATTTGTCAGGCAGCAACGGTTTTTGACAGGACGCCAACCTCGTTAAGACTGAGGGGGGGGAAGGCAGTGGATTTATATATATATTAGGAGGTGGAAGCTGAGGGGATATTGCGATGCTTATTTAATAGGACAGCCGAGGAATTTCTCCTCTTTAATGTTGCTACCCGCTTTTGCAGTTCCCTCCAAGCATACGAAGGATTGTAGTGAAGTTGGTAGCTGAGATATAATTTATGGCTTTTAAAAATTCGTTGGAAATTTTGCGAAGAGGAAGGTGTTAATAGCGTTTTAAACTTCTAGAGCTCCTTTTTTTTATTAATATTATTTCGCTTTTTTTTAAAGGACGGCAGAGTATTAATTTTTAGTAACCATGTCCAGTGACCATTTCATGTTGAAGACAAGATAGAATTCGAACGTCGAAATTAATTATAATTAAGATAGATTTCAGTCAAAGTTTTTTGACATGAATTCATTGACTCGTATGTTTAGTGAACCCTCCCAAAGACGACTATTTCAAGTTAATTGATTTTCTGTGGAGATGGTCATGGATTCATTGGCTCGTTATGTTCAGTGAGCAACTCCCAAAGACGAATAGTTATGGTTCAAGCTGACGTTACAAGTTACATTGCTGCTGGGCCATACTGGAAACACCTGGTACAACTTTGGTGCATGTTAGAATTCATGGTTTATTGTAAAATGTGTAACAGAGGTTAGTTCCGTGTACAAAAAGGCATCTCATATATTTCTATATTTTAAAACTTCTTTTATTATATTTTAAAACTTCTTTTATTATATTTGAATATAATAGTTGAGTTCTTTCCGTAACTGAATTGCGATTGACATGCGTAAAGTGTCCTTTCAATATAGTCAGGGCCTCCGGCTAGAGCAGGTGCAACCCAGTGGACGACAAAATATTTTGAATTTAAAGAATCACCGAGAAGCAAAATTTAAGAATTGTTAAAAAGGTTTAGAATTTAGGCAAGGCATTCGGCTACAGAATAGTGGGCGGGAAAATTTTTAAATATATATTTTTTATGGAGGCGACTGTCGGGCGACAATGTTTTTTGAATTTAAAGAAGCACAGAGCAACAAAATTTAGAGATGGCAAAATTTTAGAGATTAAGAGAGGCACTGGAGAGCAAAATTTAGGGTTACCAAAATTTTTAGAATTTACGGAGGCATCCGGCAGCAGAAGTTTATTACACGCAAAGAATGAACTGGGTGGGAAAATGCTTAGCGCCGGCTCTGAATCCCATATTACGTTATATTTATGAAAAGTCTGCTTATGCGATGACTCATATCTTTCATATAGCTATTGCAGTATAATATGGGTATAAAAATCCATTGTCGAATGTAGCATTAAATTAATCATTTAAGAAGTTATATTATCTGGACTTTTAACAACATTTGGCAATAATTATTATTTTATGCTACAATTCCTATAAATAAGAGTAAGTAGTCTTGAAACTTTAGTGTAAGCACTCCATGGTCATTTCTTTCACCTAAACCATGACTCATAACTGTAGCAATAGAATGCTGCGGAAGAAAGCTCGAATCATCCGATTTGCTAAAATCTCCAAATTCCCTGTGTGCGATGATGATGACATACGTTACGATCTTAAATAACGGGAGAGTAGCTTTGACCTTGAATTGCCTATTGTAATGTAAGAGACTTGAGTATCCTACAGTGCGTCTATTGCAAAATTTCTAACTCTGCTTGTAGGTAGTCTGGATTAAAAATATATGATGATGATGTGATGAAGTTTATTTAGAAACATATAGATTGTAGTTTTGTTTATGTAATTCATGCTTTCTTTCCTCGGAGCTCACTTTCGTTGAAGCATTAGTGATTTTTATTTTTTAACCCGAAATCAAAAGGGCTATTAATTTCGTTTTGGCATTTTGCATTAATTCACTATAAACGGCGAATCACTTTTTAAATTATTGCCACCAAATATTAGAGCCGTGTACTACATTTAAAGAAATTAAATAATGAAGAATCTGCATAAATGTATGTGTGTTTCTCGCATTGTCATAAAACAACGGTATCTAGAGCCATCCAATTCTGAATAACTTACGTCTCCATCCAAATATGGGCATCTGGAAGCCCAAATTTATAATTTGTTTTATTTTCATATTTTTTAAAGCATTTATGAGTTTTTGATTAAGAAACTGGACGATTTCAAGGCGAGCAATGGCAACACTGTACGAAAAAAAACACGTTTATATCTCCAGCGTGCGAAACTGTATAGAGACACATTAGGTATTTTTTTGAAAGCAGGAGAGATGAAAAATGAGCAATGCCATCTCCGGGACTCGAACCACGGACCTCTGGATTACGCGCCGAGTGTGCTGAACATTATACCACGAAGGCATGCTAAGAAGGCGGGAGAAATACCTTATATACTTCCTCTTTCTTTTAAAGGGCGACTGGGGATTAAGGGACCCAATCGCCAAATCCTGATGGTGGAGAATCATCGTACAACAGCGCCACTATAGAGACATTAAGGACCGTTCACACTTGATACTCAACGACGCTATCAGAGCTAAGCGACGCATGAAACGCCGCTCTAACTTAGCTCGTTCACACTTACTGGGAGCGTTTACTAGCGACAGCCAATAAGCAAGTTGAAGATCGCGCGCGCTTTCATTTGTTTACATTTCGTAGGAGACAGTCTTCCGCCGTGAATCTTTGATTGATCGATACATCGAAAACTGAGCGATTTTTTTTAATGGTTCGACCGAAACGTATGGTGACAACGAAAATGTATTTTGTTGCTGAGTTTTCTTGGTTATTTAGTACACAGGTTTCAAATCATCAAAAATTATTTAGAAAAATAAAAACATGTTTCATTATTATGTTGTGTTGTTGTTATTTAATTATTATTATCAGTATTTTCATTCCAAATCATAAGCGAGTTTATAAAGTTGATGAGATTCATTTTATCATTTGAGGTAATAAATAAACAGTACCTTTTTTTTATGATGAGAAAAATTTAGAAGAAAGAAAACTATTACATTAAAGCTTTTGTCTATGCTTTGCTTTCACTACTTTTAACTCCATTGCTAATTTTATAATACAATTAGATATTTATCATTAATAGATCATTGTAGGGATCATTGATATCAGTAATTTAATTCTCCGGATTCAACATCTAAACAAAAAAATAGTGTTAAATGGAAAAGAAAATTACTTACTATTTCGACGAAGACGATTTAAAATCATTATCCAAGCGCATTCTGTCTGTATTTTCGTAGTTCTTAAATCGACTATCCCGTATAACGGGATGTCGCTGGATTTCGGCAATTAGACTACAATTTTCGCTCGTATCTTACAAAGCAACAAGATACAAAAAATAAAGAAGCATCTTATCCACTATACAGTGATAAATTAAAATTATAAGTATCCTCCTTAGATTTTGCCGATATTTTCCCGATATCCAAGGATTAATTATTACGCAGTGCCTAGGGTAAAGAACCTTCTACCTCCACATCATAGTTAATAAAAGGGAGCAGAAATAAGAAAAAATACATGAAAGAAGTTAAGGAAAAATAAAAAGGAAGTCAACATGTCTTGAGAAAAATTACAGAGACAAAAAGAAGAACTTATAAAAATATTATAAGTTCAGAAAAATTAAGCAGCGATTAGCGAGACTCGATCTCGGGACCTTTCGGTCTCGCGTCTAACGCGCTAACCACTGAGATAAGGAGAATTCAGAATTTTTTGGTATTTTAAGATTTTTAATAATTTTTTGGGGTATTTTATAACATGAATACAACACCAAAGATAAAGCAGATAGGAAAGATTTTACGATTAATAAGCTCCTTGGTCGCATAGATTATATAATATAGTTATATATTCAAAGATCCTAAAATTTTTAATTTACTTTAAAATATGTATCTACATTTAGCACAGGAAATTAAAGAAACGCAGAGTACCCATAATGGCCTGGTCAAAAATGGCGCTTAGTGAAAAAAAAAGCACGAGCGAGGCTCGAAGTCCCGATCTAAGTCTATAGCTTGATAGCTTTATCCACTCGACTGGTACTTTACAGTTTCCTGTGCTAATGTAGATATATTTTAAAGTAAATTAAAAATTTTAGGATCTTTGAATATCGGCAAAATCTTCTGCGGAGGATACTTTTAATTTTAATTTATCGCCGTATAGTGGCTAAGATGCTTCTTTATTTTTTGTGTCTTGTTGCTTCGTAAGATATGAGCGAAAATTGTAGCCTAATTGCCGAAATCCAGCGACTACCAAGATTTGAACTTCTCATGATCAAACACCACTTTAAAATTATTTTAAAGGGGATTTTAAGATTTTTAAAATGAATTTCTGTATAGGGATAATAACTGTGGAGTAAAAGGCCGTCAGGCCATATACTCGTCCTCACTGTAAATCAAATCAATCAATCAATCGCTCATATCGTCAACCATGTTGTTTATTTAACTTAGCGCGCTTCTGTTGATGATGATGGTTTGAAATACTCTCCTGATTGGTCGGTTCCATGTGTCGACTAGCTCCGTTTTGCGTAGAGTTCAGGTTTTTCAACTGGGTCCGTAGTGACAAAAAACAGGTTTTCTCTAGCAAATCCGCTGTGTTTGTTGTGACCATCCTAGCTCCGATATGTCCCAGTGTGAACGGCGCCTTGTTTTTTTTTTTTTTAAAACAGGAGAGATGAAAAATTAGCAATGTCATCGCCGAGATTCGGACCACGGACGTCTCGAATATGCGCTGAGTGTGCTGACCATTACAACCACGAAGACATGCTAAGAAAGAGAAATACCTTATAATTGTGTATCGGAAATTTTAAATATATGCTCTTTTAAATATTTTGTGATATTGCTCTTGAATCGAATTTTATAGTTTAACTGCGAAGAACATAATATTTAATAAATAAAGGTAACACACAAAATGTTAAAAAAAGTCCCTTTAGGCGTAATATAAAATCTCTCAGCTTTCAACTTTTTTATTTTATTTATTTATTTATTTTAATATTTCGAAATTCTTCTGTGCCATGTACCGCAAATAAAAGCATTTTTTTTCAAGGTCAGAAAGAAAAAAAACAAACCAGTATATATATATATATATTTTTTTACATTTTTACTTATTTATTTACTTATATTTAAATTTAGCGGTAAACTGGTTTTAGAGGTAGTATTCGAAAATTTGAAGTTTTTGGATAATTGAAATTCCATTCCTTCGATAAGATTCTAATAGGATCTCTTGAGGACGCTACCGACCTATAGGTCGGTATTTCAGAATGACGCAATAGATTTATATACTTCCTAATATCTTTCTAAGACAAGTAATGATTCATTTTCGCATTCGAGATTGTTTGCTGTACGAACTCAGTTTCGTACTTCACAAGCTCCGAAACAAATTCGAATAGACGGAAGATTTGAAGCAAAATTTTTGATAAATGAATCCTGCCAGCGGAAGTGACGTTGGAGGTGAAAGCCGAGTTGCCGTTTAGCTGCTGTAACCTTTCCAAAGCAGAGGTCGACTTTCGTTTAGGTGCTGCCGCCTTTTCAAAGAAAGCGATCGCTTGGCCTTCTTCCCCTCTCCTTCGCTCCCGCTGCTTTTCCTCCGACGAGAAGTTTTCGCATGCGGTGTATGTATCTAGTAAGCTTACAGAGGGCTGGAGAAAAGTGAGGGGGTAGTAAAAGGGGGTTTCAGTAGTCATTAGCAGACGATCCATGCCGCTTCTTATTCGGCGGCGTGTTAAAACGATCGTCATTAATTAAGAAAACCACGGCGAAGCTTTTCGCGCGGAGAAATAAAGTGGTGCAGACGACGGTTCACTAAAATGTTGTATTTTATCGTTTGAGTTGGGGAGAGAGAGAGGTGTTTAAGTGCTCGGAACTGATAGGAATGTCGTTCCTTTTGATGCAAAATATTGGTGATAATTGCACGTCATTTGATACTGTTGTAACCGTTTTTCGCCTCAACACTAGAACAGTTAGTCTTTAAAATTAGAAAGAGGGAGGGAGAAAAGGATGAGAGAAACGAATACCACACCCCTTCTTCGGCGATTTATATTGCACTGCAACTGTTCTCTGTAGTATTTTCAACACAATGCGTGTTACGAAATAATATTTCATTTTTGGATTGTGATAATCATTTTGCAAACCGATGTTAAATTTTCGAATCCAAGTGCTTCTCTACTTGCGATGGGGTAATGTTACTTGTGATACTCTTCGGTACTACTTTGCTTGCGATAAGATATCGTAAATCGAAATTATGTATATATACATATAGGTTATCTAAATTATATGCAAATTATATGTCATTTATAATATCATACTTTACACACACATATATATATATAGTATGACAGAAATTTTCTACAACAAAAGTATCCCAAATTCATTTTAAAATTTACCTTTCTGTCTAGTATTTAATTATATGTATCTATCTGTATATACTTATATTACGATAGGCACATTGGTTATTTATGATTTCAAACTGGCGGTCCTAGAAGTAATTTTATACGGTCCTTGAAGACGCTTCAATTATGCATTAGTTGCAAATAAAGTGTTGCAAAGATTTTAAGATTTTAGTTATTGGAAGTCCGAGATTACGTTGTAGAAACATTCGGTATTTTTGAATCAGGAATATTGAAAAACGAGTAACGCCTTCGCGAGGAATCGAACCACGGACCTCTCGGTTTCCCGTCTAGCGTGCTGACCACTAAACGACGAAGGCATACGAAAGAAGGCGAGAA
The DNA here is from genome assembly GCA_000611955.2 of Stegodyphus mimosarum. Lineage (NCBI taxonomy): Eukaryota > Metazoa > Arthropoda > Arachnida > Araneae > Eresidae > Stegodyphus > Stegodyphus mimosarum. The sequence continues at coordinate 837,281 of KK119964.1, read as the reverse complement.
AAATACCTTATATACTTCCCCTTTTAAAGGGCCACTGCAGACTAGGGGCCCCAATCGCCAAATCGTGGTGGTGGAGAATTATCCTTCACCACCTTTTAGTTCAGGCGCCATTTGTAGAGACATTAGGTATTTTTGAAGCAGGAGTATTGTAAAATGAGCAACGCCGAGAAGCGAACCACGGGCCTCTCGGTTGCGCTTCGAGCGTGCTGACCACTACACCACGAAGGCTTGCGAAGAAGGCGGGAGAAATACCTTATAATGTTACTTTCATTACCATTAAAAATGATCACGAAAAATGCAGCAGAAAATCTGTCAGTGGGAGCTAATTGATTTACAGTGGGCTACAAATTTTAAGATGAATGAGCTTAGATACGAATAAACGCTTTCTTTGGGAGTGTATTTATATGAGAACAACTTTTTTTCACTGTTGAAAATTATTAATGAAAGAACTCTATTGACCATGAAGCATCTGTAGCCCATGGAGAAGATAACTCTAATAATTTTTGTCCACGGTAATTAACTGTAGAAGAACCATAACGTCATCAAGTGTCAGGCTGCAGTAAGAAATAAGGAAGTTTATAATTTTTTTACATACAAACGTACTTTTTATTATTATTATTATTATTTATGCGGCAGAGGAAAATTTTAAAAATAAGTGAACGTTTCATTATTAACACAAAAGCGACGTTAGTCTAGAAAGGGATATTAGTCTCAAAACGGCATCTTGCAATCGCTATAAACGGCGTATAACCTTTTAAATTGTTGCCACCAAATATTATCGCCCTGTATTATATTTAAACAGTTGAACAATACGCATGAATGTCTGCATGTTTCTCGCGCTGCAGAAAAACAGCGATAGCTAGAGCTATCAAATTTTGAATAACATAGTCTTTCACCCGAACATGGGCACCTCGAAACCCGAATTTTAAATTTCGAACTTGTTTTATTATCTGTTTCATATTTTGTGAACCGTTAACGAATTTTTATTAACAAACTCAACAATTTCAACGTAAGCAATGGCAACACAGTACGGAAAAAAAAGTATCTTCAGCGCGCGAGACTGTATATCGAAAATTCTAAAGATGTGCTATTTTTAAATATTTTGAGATTTTACTGTTGAATGGAATTTTATGCGGCGTAAGCGCCAAGAATGGACATTTAAATAAACAACATGAATGTGACATTTAGATAAAATAAACACACAAAACGTTAATAATAATTAAAAAAAAACACGTTTTTAAAAAGCCATCTTAATAAGAAACCTGAACATAGATATGGTGAACTGAAAAAAGGCAAAAAGTGTATGACAACACTTAACGCTGCATCGGGAATTTTAATCATATACTGCTATGCTGCTTTTAAATTTTTTTGTAATTTTGCCATTGAATTGTATATGGCGTAATTGCGAAAAAAATTATGTTTAATTATAAAGCTAAAAGCCCCCCCCCCGAAAAAAAATAGTAGGAGTGAGTGTAACAACAGACTGGTCGACTGCGAAAGTGTAAAAAACTTTTTAACAAACCGTTTTGGGCGGCCGTGAAAATCTGAAACCTTTCAGTGTTTTCTCATCCCCCCCCATTTAGACCCAATTGAAAAGTTTTCGTAACAGTTTAAGTTAAAGTGTAAACCCACGGCTCAATGAGCGCCACATAGCGGCCGCCGGAAGGAAGATCGGCCAAAATAGACTATAGCGTCCAGTCGATGTACTGGAAGCACGAACTAAGCATGATGTTCCCTGAGATTTATTTTGTAATTTAAATGTATAATTCTAACGTCCTTAAATGCCATGTTTTATCTTTATTTCTTCTTTTAATTGTGTTTTCTTAATTAAATTTAATTAAAAGGCCCAGGTGAGTCTTTTGTTTGTGGTAGTTTGGTTATAAAAGTAAGTTATTCAATGATTAATTAAATATGTTAGAATTATTTAATCACTCAAAGAATTTAATATTGAGCTGTCAATATGTTTGAATTAAAAAAAATGTCAGCCACAGTTGCCTTACAAGTGCTGACTTCAGATTTCAGGTTTCATGTTCGAAGCGTTAGCTTGTAGCCAACTCACATGATTATTTGATGAATTAAAAAAAAAAAAAAATATTTGTCGTTTGAAGTATGTGTCTACAACTGAGGGTTGAAAAAATAAAGATCGGAAGTTGATGGCCACGGTATAAATCACTATTTTGAATTAGGGATCTTAAAGTTTACTGTTCGTTAAAAGAAAAAAAAAAAAAAAATAGTACTACTCTTTAAGAAGTGGTAATGTTATTCTTTGCTGTTGACAACAAAGTTTCTGGAAGTAGGCCACGTGTAACATTCGTTTTGCATGTGAAAAGAATAACACCCTTCTGCAGTTAATAAAACAAAAGTAGTTTAGATCATAAACACTACAGACGGTCGCTAAGAGGAAATTAATATTCGGGAAGTGTGTTTGTAATGCAGATTGTTAAAGCCTCTCATTGTGTTAACGAGTGTTCGAGAGAATGCTGATGCCAGTTCTTACTAACTCAAAACTCCCCGTTGTTTAATCTGAAGAGTTTCTTCCTTTTCATGTTCTTCCGTGCTGAAAGACAGCATTGTTTTTATTACCACTCCTGTCTTCTTTCAACAGAATTTTCCTATTTTTAAAAACATCGACAATAAACTGACTTCCGTTGATAAACATTTTTGAATGGATACAACAACATTGTGCTTCAAAATAACTTCTTACGCATGGATTTTGGAAACGTAAGACAATCCCCCTCCCCCTCGCTTGATGACCGTTGGGGAAACAGCTTAAAGTTATGTTTAAAAAAAGTTGAAAATCCAGGTTTTAAAAATGCATCAGAGGAATCGTTAATATTTATTATGCTGCTGCTGAGCATCGCAGGATACTAATCTGTTCTTGGACACACTTCTGCTAACTTTTTTTGTTTTTGTTGTCATTTTAGCTTTAATTAAGCATTGCTTTCTTCGCACTTACGCCACATAAAATTCAAGAGCAAAATCGCAAAATATTTAAAAACAGCGTAGCGTATCTTTAGAATGCCCGATAGACTACATTTTTGTATATTAGCTGTACATTTTTTTTTACTATTCTCTATATTACGTACTTTGAAAAGTAGCCATTCGGGCGGCCAACCGCCTAAGAGAGTTGTCATAAAAAAGAAAAAAAGTGTATAATGAATTTAATGAGTCCAGCTAGTGTCATTTCATAAAAATATTTAGCATTTCTAATTACACATGTCATGATTTAAATGCATTTTGATTTAAATCAATCAGATTAAAAACTAGGGAAAAAAGCATTTTAAAAACTGCGTCTATTGCTTTTCAGTCTCTTGGTTTCCCTACTCTGTAACAGAAAAATTAAATATCGTACGGTTTACTAAACGACAATATGTTGGCGCGTGGAAATAATAAGTATTTTGTTTGAGGCAGTGGCAACACATTGCTTTCAAATAGTCAAAATTGTAGATTAAAATTAAAAGATAAATATTTCACATTATGCTGAATGGTAAAAATCTGGCGCGCTGTAAAGATGTTTTATTTCGAACAGTGCTTCAACTTCTCGCTGAGTTTTTTAAACAAAAATTCGTTAAATTTCTATAGAATATGAAATAAATCAAAATCAGTTTCGAAATTCAAAATTCGGGTTTTGAAGTGAACATTTATGGGTGGAAAATTACGTGTATTAAAAATACGGTGGCTCAAGGTGCCGCTGTTCTTTTCAAATTGAGAACAACACGCGTACAAGCAATACAGATTCTTTATTATTTAACTTAAAAAAAAATACATGGCGATAACATTTGATGGCAAAGATTTGAAAATTATTCGGACACTAAAGCGATAGCGACAAGTGAGTGTCAACACTAATAGCACCTTCGATGCTCTGAAATAAATGTATAAAAATAAATGTAATAAGCTTTTATTTAACACTTACATAATAGTTAATGAACTAAAAGTAGAGAAATAATTTATCATATAATTTAATGCCAGCAAGAAATTAAATGTAATATTCTTTACAAAATTCATCTATAATTTAATAAAACAAATAATAAAAGCTTTGGTCATCATTCATAAGTTAATGATAGCCTTTATTTTGACAATGTAATTCGATTATAGTTTTTGTTTGTTGTTTAGGAGCCCACGATATTATTATACATGATATAAAATGTAGATGAATATGATAAAAAGAATTATTTAATGTCTTGCTTCCGTTAAATTATGTGGTAAATTATCAGTCCAAAGGGGCAATTTGCCCTGAAGGACTATTAATTTCGTTTTGGTAGTTTGCGTTGAAAACTATAAACGGTGAATCACTCTTCAAATTGTTGCCACCAAATATTATCTAAATAATGAAGAATGTACATGAATGTATGTATGTTTCTCGCATTGTGATAAAACAGCGGTACCTAGAGTCATCAAAGTTGGAATAACGTAATCTTCCATAGAATATGGGCATGTGGAAGCCCTAATTTGAATTTGAAATTTGTTTTATTATCGATTTCATATTTTGTAACACTTCAACGAATTTTTGATTAAAAAACTAAGCGATTTCAAAGCGAGCAATGGCAACGTTGTACAGAAAAGCTTTTTTATCTTAAAGGTATGCTCATTTGAAAATTATTTTGCGGTTTTGCTGTTGAACTGAATTTTATGGTTTGAGTATGTGGAGCATGATATTTAATACATAAAGGTAATATACACAATACATAAGGGTAACACACAAAACATTAAAAAAACGCCCCTTTGGACGTAATTTAAAATTTAAAACCTTTCAGATTTATATATATATATTACTGTTAGTTTCTTAATTAGTTTGTGAATTTTAAATAAAATGTTATTTTATAAAAACTTTATTATTGCGATTTATTTTCACTTTCTTAGTCTTAATTCCATGTTATCAATCAAATTATTCAATTGAAAAGTAAGTTTTTAGCAATGAATAATCACTCATTTACTTTCTCAAATTACTCTCTTTACTAAAATTATTATTTAACGTCAAATAGCCCGAAAAAACTAGCGGTTTTGTCAAAAGTTCCGAAATTACATTAAAATCTTACAAGTTTTTTTATGGGATATTTTTTCTGTTCTATCCGATGGTGCAAATATGAAAATTCTAAGGGTTTTAATTTGTTTGCTAAAGGAAGATATGAGCAAAAAATCATTTCAACATTAGATTAAAAAAAATGGATTTTGAAAACTCGATTTACTACATTGCATTGCCATCCACAGACAGTCGTGTATTATGTTATAGTTTTCACTAATTCAAGATCACTTTTGAAAACAAAGCTGTTGTCTATTAGATTCTTTAGATCAATAACTTTTTAGCCTTCCCAAAACGGTTAAGTAAGTTTACTCCCTCAGCGACTAGTTTTAATTCCTTCATCTTGAATTATTAGATATACTTATTAAACTATAAACAAAACTATAAAAAAAATTCGGAAACAAGATCTTACCTTAAATCACTAAAATAGCTGATTTATATCCTTTGTCTGCTTACTCAAAATCGAAACATAAATTCAGTTCACTGATTAGTGTGATGTAATGATAATAACCTTGAAACTTCTTCCCAGCGAAAGGAATAGCATAATTAACAGAGACTTCACAGTTTTTGAAAGACTTTACAGTTTTTCTTTTTGAAATGTAGAAGAATTGCTTAGTTAACATTTATTTATCATTCTTTGTTTTAAAAGGGGCCTAAGTGTTTGTTTTATAATCTGAAAATTTCAAAACTTTGCATCCGATAGAATTTTACATGTTGAAATTTTAAAATAGTAGATGTGAAGGATATGAAGAAAATTGAGGTATTTTAGAAAATTCGTGCAGATATCAGAAGTAGTTTAAAATTTCATTTTAAAGATTTTTTTTTCTGCTCTATCCGATGGTGCTAACAATATAATTCTGCGATTTTTAATTTGTTCATTATATGAAAATATGTGCAGAAACCTCATTTTAGTATTCAACATACGCCAATTAAGTTGTACATATTTTTCTTTGCACTTCATTATAAGCTTCGGTCCCTCGGGGCAAGTTGAAAAAGTTATCAAAACCTGTAAATTTTGAAATTAAATAGCCGGTCAATTTTTGTCATACTAGAATCAAACTTTTTGTATTTTTTTCATAACGGGTATAAAAAGTTTCCAAATATAAATGTAGGAATCGAGAAACCATATTAAAAGTTAAGTTTCGTTAATTGTACAAAATTATCATTTTTTAAATTTGGAATTGCCGAAACATGAATATTTTAGTCATTCGTCATTCTTCTGATATCGGAAATGCCAGTAACGACCAACGATTTCGAAATGTGAAGACTGATTAAGAGGAATATATATCAGATAAAAAAAATACGTAAATCAAAATTATAATTTAAACTAGAAATAGCCTCTTAATTCGCACTCTCTATTCTAAAAATAGTAATGTCTTTTTCCGGACTGCGTCATTTCTAGATTAATCTGTCTCGTATAACTTGACGAAGCTAATTCGGAACTTGAACTCAAAATTTCGAGACTCAAGACTTTCTCTTAATAAGTAATTTAAACCCAAACTCTCTCTTGGTGAGCTTCTTGTTGGATAATTGCGCATCTTTCGCTTCAGCTGTTCTCCAATTTAAGACGCTAGTTCATTTGCTTAGCCTGTGCCAGCTATTTGTTTTAAAAATCTTCGTATTGTTGAGTGCGTAGCACACCCACAATGATGATGCAAAATCATACTATTCCAGGAATTAAATTATGTGAGGAATTAACGGCTGTGTCTATCTTCGAATGCCATCTTTCTAACTACGCAGTAAAACCAAAGAACCTCTATGTAAAGAAGGAAAGGCTCCATAGACGTAATGTAAACCACTTTGTCTGCAACGCCGCTACAAAGAAAAGGGAACATTCGCCAAGGGATTTGGCGACGGAATCTGTTGGCGAGAATTTCCCCTCTGTGATGTACCGCAATTGATGTACCGGTTCTTTGGTTCCCCCTCCGTGACGTGTATAGGAAATTGAGGAACACGGGTTAAGATGAATCGTTCTTTGACGATAATTTAAACTCGGAAATGATGAAATATTAGGTGAAGTTTCACTTTCACTGGCTGTTGAACTTCCATTGTCCATATCGCTACTTGAAACCAAAGAACCTATTCTTTGTTTAAACTCTTGCTAAACGTAACAGTCGAGCCTGTCCAAACCAACTTCGACATTGAGCTTCTAACTTTGGCGCTTTTTGGCGACAGATATTTCACGCATGTGCAGTTGTTTCCCTTTTCGTTGGAAGGGAGCCACTTCTGCTTCAGCGAAGTTTTCCTTCTTAACAGTACATATTCTTTGGTAAAACCTCTCCAAGTTATTGCAACGCAGAGAACCATCGCCATTGTGTTGCAGCTTTCTCCAAATCATCTTATTAGATATATATACACGTCTGGTACGACCGATTGAAAAAAGGGAGGTGCACAACAACATGTTATATGAGTCCCGTATACAAAATTTCAACATTTCGCAGCTAGTGGTTTTTGGATTATGCGAGATACATTCGTAAGTACAGACGTCACGAAAAAAATCCATTTTACAATCTGTTTTGGAGTAAAGAGTCCTTTATTTTGAGCGTACGTACAGACGTCACACAAAAAAAAATAGTCAAAGTGGATGATGATATCAAATCTAAAAAACCGAAATATTTCGCGATTACAGTACTTCTTACTTCGCACATGGAAGTAAAAATCTAAATCAAATTTTGGTAAAAGTCTCACCGCTTTATATTGTAATTCATAAAGACTATGTATAAAAAAATTTAGCACTTTAAAAATTAAAAATTGATGATAAACTTTTAATCGTGTGACAGTGGTCCGTAAAAAAAATCAAAGCTTATCGTGTGACAGGATACCATAAATGAGCTAAATAAAGAATTACAAAAATAACTTCTTACGTATGGATTTTGAAAACGTAAAACTTCCTTTTTCCATGCTTGCCAATCGTTGCGTAATACATCCGAAACGGATTTCTTAAACAACCCGTAAATCGTATCCATGATTTAAGTGCCTCAATGATGTTTGTTGCAACACAGGCTAGACTGTAGTGGGGTATTTTATGAGCGAAACTGAGTCGTAAACGTTTCGTCGCGTCTGCCAGCGCCAAAAGATGGATCTGTTATCGATTAAATACATGTTTGAAGTAAGTTTGTTTCAATCAGGGTCATTAAAGTTGGGACTGAGAGTCGTAATCAGCCTGCTGTTGAGAGATGCGTGGAGTTTTCCGAAATATAATCTGCGTTTACCCTAGATTGTTTACAAATAGCTAAAAATTACTCCGTAATAAAGTTCTTTAATGATTCATTCAAGGTCGAGGAAACAAATAGGTTGTTGCGCATTAAGCACTTAAGAAAAGCAAAATTTGCGGAAATAAAAAAAATAAATAAATAAATAAAAATAAAAAACCAAAAAAGAAAGAAAGCTTCCAGATTTTATATTACGCCCAAATTGGTGTTTTTTTACCGTTTTGTGCGCAACCTTTATTTGTTAAATATGTTCCTCGCCATAAAAACCATAAATTTCAGTTAATAATTAAAACCATAAAATTCAACATCAGTATCGCAAAATATTTAAAAGAGCATATCTTTATAATTTCCGATACAAATTCTCGCGCGCTGGAGATAAAAACGTTTTTTTTTCCTTACAGTGTTGCCATTATTCGCTTTGAAATCGTTGAGTTTCTTAGTCAAAAACTCACAAACCTTTACAAAATGTGAAGTAGATAATAATAGATTCCAAATTAGGGCTTCCAGATGCCCATATTCGGATTGAGGCGTACGTTTTTCAAAATGTAATGGCTCTGGGTACCGTTGTTTTATCACAATGCGAGAAACATACATTTATGCAGATTCTTCATTATTTGATTTCTTTAAAAATAATACAGGGCTCTAATATCTGATGACAACAATTTAAAAAGTGTTCGCCGTTTATAGTGAAACAACGCAAAATCCCAAAACGAAATTAATATCCATTCTGGATATTAACTGCGCCTTTGGTCTAAAAATAAATCGTTGAATATTAATCCAAAATGGCTCTTTTAAAGTTTAGTAAGATTTTAATAATTAATGAGTTTAAGATAGCAAAGATTATCGACACAGATGGTCGAAGTGAAGTAGCGAAGCATTTATTACGATATTAGATGAATACGCATTTAGACTAACATGGGAACCTTATATCTTCTGTAGTTTAAGAATTGAAAAAATGTGTCATTCTATAAAAATATTTAATGTTTTTAATGTAATATTATGAATTAAGGGCATTTTTAGCCCAAAGGAGCGTTAGCGCAGGAGGGCTATTAGTCTCAAAACGGGATTTTGCGTTTAATTACTATAAAAGTCTGAATCACTTTTCAAATTGTTGCCACCAAATACAAGTATTATCGTCCTCTATTATATTTAAAGTAATTAAATAATGAAGAATTTGCATGAATGTATGCGGGATTTTCGAAAAAACAGCTGTTCGTAGAGCCATTAAATTTTGTATAACGTTATCCTCCACCCGAATGTGGATACCTGGAACTCCGAATTTGTTTTATTGTGTATTTCATGTTTTGTAAAACTTTAACCAATTTTTAGTCCAAAGGGATTTAGTCCCGAAGGACTATTACTTTCGTTTTGCGATTTTGCGTCGATTCACTCTGAATGCTCGTTTCACTTTTCAAATTGTTGCCACTAAATGTTATCGCTCTGCATTAAATTTTAAAAAATGAAAAATCTGCATAAATGTATGCATGTTTCTCGCATTGTGATAAAACCTAGAGCCATCGAATTTTGAATGACGTAATCCTACTGCGAATATGGGCATCTGGAAGCCCTAATTTTGAATTTGAAATTTGCTTTATTATCGATTTTATGTTTTGTAACATTTCAACGAATTTTCGATTAACAAACTAAATGATTCAAAGCGAGCAAG